>CABHPH010160341.1:32050-44798 GCA_902168325.1 Peromyscus nudipes | reverse complement strand
AAAAAAAAAAGATTTCATGTTTTGCTGCATAGTGTTTTCAAGTCGATACATTGAAGAAAGACAAATCCAGTCACTAGAAAGCAGGATCCAGTCATTTTAAAGACCAATTATCAAGCCCATATTTATTTTCTATTGTTGTAGGTATTTGGTCTGATAGCCAATTGTATGGGGCAGCTTGGCCCAATGGGTCTCCTCTGGTGACCTGATAAGATCCGGGGGTGGGGTGGGGGTAGGGGTAGAGTGGGAGTCGGGGGAGAGGGGAAGGGTCACGAGCTCTCTCTGGGACTGTGGAGGGCTTACTGAAGCCAAAGCTTGGTGACCTTCTCCGGACCTTCCCCATCTCCCTTGGGAATGAAGAGGCAGCAACAGCTGCCTCAGCACTGATGGGTTTCTATATCATGAGTGCACTGTATTGAATGAACCTGACTTTATCCCAGACCTCCTTTCCTGCATTATCCTATCAACCAAGGGTTGGTCACAAAACCAGAGTGAACGTTAGAATGGATATTGCAATAGTGTTTCCGATCATCTTTTAACTCATGTTTTTTGAATAGATATGAAAACATAATTTGTAAATTAAACATAAAGCAAATTTTACCCGGAAAAACTCACGAGGTGATATCTTAACATATACACACTCTCTTTAGCTATATAGTTGGTTCCCTTAGCTCCTGCGCAAGTTAGGCTTGGGCTCCATTTACATCCCAGGCTGGTTGCTTTGCTTTGCTTTCATAGCCGCAACACAGAAAAGCCAGCGTTAAGTATGCATGCAATTACAACACAAAATAATACATATTCAACTCCTTTCTCCCTGAGTGTGTGTGCCCTTGTCATAAGCACAAATGAAAGGCAATATCTAGTAGATAAGTAGGTCTGGTATATTTTCAATATGTATATAATTATCCATTAACAAGATAAATACAGCTTAATTTCCCCTATTGCCTCACTAATGTGAAAGGTCTCCTTTCTATAATAGATCATATCACAAATGTTTGGAAGTATTCATTTAACTAATTCTCTACTGTAGACTGTAAGTCTGATGCTAAAACAACTCATGGAAGCAGTTATCACTCACTTTTATTAATTTTACATCATCTTCAGTGCACACCAATTTGATTAATGACCAAAACCTACATCTATTTTGAGCAAAGATAAGTATGATTTCTTCATCAACTTAAATAAAAATAAGATTACATAAAGACCCAGTGAAGTCTCCCATCATAAGGCTTCAATATGAAAATGCCAATTCAAACAACGAATAATCCTCCTAAGAAGAGTGCACTCTACAGTGAAGCCTCACTGGTGACATTAGCTTCCAAGGCTTTGGAATTCTGCATGCTGCTCCACTATCTATGCACACTAATTGGTGTTAGTGAGTCCACTCAATTGGGGAAATCACAGGCAGTAACTAAGATACCATTACCTAATGTTATCTAACTAGCTAGAAGCTGGAGAGAGGAGACAGTGGCTCTTTGGGACTTTTTTTTTCTTCCTGTTTGGTTCCTTGATTTTTCTTTCTTTCTTTCTTTCTTTCTTTCTTCCTTTCTTTCTTTCTTTCTTTCTTTCTTCCTTTCTTTCTTTCTTTCTTTCTTTTTGTTTTTTGTTTTTTCAAGACAGAGTTTCTCTGTGTAGTTTTGGTTCCTGTCCTAGATCTCGCTCTGTAGACCAGGCTGGCCTCAAACTCACAGAGATCCACCTGCCTCTGCCTCCCGAGTGCTGGGATTAAAGACGTGCACCACCACCACCTGGCAGATTTTTCCATTAGCTGTATTTTCCTGGAACCTAAAACAAGAAAGGGAGATGCTTAGAAGAGAGCATCACCAACAGTGTCACAAAGATCTTGAGCAAATTCTGCTGTTTTGTTGGGTTGTAATAGATGAATCAATCATTTCTTTCTGACAGTTAAACTACAAAACACTGAAAACATTTCCAAATTCAATATTCACCTCAAATTTTTAATGTATAAATACAATCAGAAGTTCACATTTTTACTAATATATATATACATATACATACAGCAAGGCAAGTTCTTTGTTTTTTGTTTTTTGGTTTTTTTTGGTTTTTCGAGACAGGGTTTCTCTGTGTAGCTTTGCGCCTTTCCTGGGACTCACTTGGTAGCCCAGGCTGGCCTTGAACTCACAGAGATCCACCTGGCTCTGCCTCCCGAGTGCTGGGATTAAAGGCGTGCGCCACCACCGCCCAGCCAGCAAGGCAAGTTTTAAGCCACAGAGCCTAGCATCGTCCCCTTCTCCCAGAATCTTTATTCATATCTATAAAATGATAGTACTAACATCCATCCCTTTCTTTCTCAGAGGAGGTTGTTGGAAGAGAAATGAACATGGTTTTCAATATTATTTGATTCTGTTGAGAAACTTGTAAGTGTTGGTGCACGGTGTTCAGTTACTCATGGCTGTGGCTGGATTATATTTTCCCCTTGAGTTATTAATTGCTCACAAGTGGCTAAGCAAAACAGTGTCTAAAACACAACACACTTGTCTGCTTTGTTGAGCTGTTTCTCATCTGAACTGAGCTATCCTGGTTTATTCCTTTCATTGACGGCATGTCTTAACAAATTTTAACTAACGGAATCAGAAGCCCACTGCCCAGGTGGATTAGAAAAAAAAAATTGAAATAGGGAGTTTAGGTACTTTGGATATCCAAATTTCCATATTAGCTTGAATAATGACAGCTAAGTAATTGTATGATCCAAACCATGGAATCTGTAGAGCTGACCTTCAGAAGGGCCATCTTTTGTTATCTGTACCTAGAAGTCATAGCTAAACCTAAACAGGTTTCTTTACATTTTTTTAATGCAGTGCTGCATATAGGTGTCTATTTGTATCTATAGATGGGAGGGATGGGTTTACATTCTTTGATATCAAATGAGAGACTTTTTATTGTTGTTTATGGTGATGGTACTAATAAGACAAAGCCTCAAAAATGAATATTAATGAAGACAGTAAAAGGGATAGAAGTTGCATGGCCTCCCTTCTTGAGCTGATTAACTTTGCATCACAGTATAAGAGACCTGGAAAAAAGAGCTAGAGAGATGGTTCGGTGGTTAAGAGCACTTGTTGCTCTTACAGAGGACCAAGGTCCCAGCACCCGCATGGTGACTCACAGAGATCTGCAACACTAGTTCCAGGGGATACAACACAGGCACCAGGCACGTATGTGGTGCCTTGATATACAAGTGGACAAACCATTCATACACACAAAATAAAACAAAGTAAGTCTTTTTTAATGTAATGAAAAGTAGATACGGGGAGAAAATGGTGGTATGTTCATTAAAAGTATTATGAGACTAAGCTTAAATTGCTTAGTGCTGCTTTGAGACCTAGGAGGAGACAGCAGAAGATACCCATACCTAGAGGGCTCCAATATCAGAAGACGCGATGGGAACAGATACCCAAGTATGAACGGGCATGAGCACAAAGAAGTCTGTTATGAGCCCACAGGATACCACCATACTGAGGACAGCTGGCACTACAAAGAAAACAACATTTGGAAGTAGACTGGAAGCCCCACCAAATCCTTACATAGCACAAGACTTGAGCTGTAGATGCCAATGCTTATGCTAGCGTATATGTCCTCAAAGGATAGTGAAGTCGGTGGTATGTACCCACTGTTTTTATATATGCAAACTGCATGCATCTCAATATATCTTCTCATGCTTATTTAACAACAATCCAATAATCCATTTCAAAGTAAACTAAGCATTTCCATTCTAAATCCCTTTAGTTTAAGTGCAATTCCCTTTCTGCCTCAAGACACCCTTACATCATCTAAGTAATAGACTTTATGCAAACATAATAGCACCATAGAGACCTAATGTTTTAGGTTAGCAGCTCACCTGTATACAGATAAAAGCAATACAAATTACTTTGAGATTTGAAATTAGAAAAGCCGTAAGGCAAGGTGGTTACTGTGAAAGAATACTTGGATGATAGGATATCCCTGCCACAATAGAATTTGTCATTTTCTGTGAGTGTCAGAGCTGAAGCCCTTCTTGTGTCTGTGACTTGCCAACCTTAGAGACTGAAAATGCCAATCATTCTCCATTGTGCATTCTTTGAAATGAGGATCTGAGTATTTCAAATCCTATTAATCTCACTTGATGGATTTCCACTAAATAGATGACACAGAAAAATGGGGACCAACAGGAATATTCTCTGGTAGCTGTAACAAATTCTGCAAACCCAAGTCCTTGCTCAACTTTGACAAAGATTGGCAATAATGGCTATCTTTTCCAGCCGGCCACATTTCCCTGGTTCAGGTTCTGCCACATTTCTAATCTTACTGGAACAATGGTGAACAGCACAGTAGCGCTTTTCACAAGTTCCTTCTCTGTAACTTGCTATGAGATACCAGCTCCCACATTTATTTTCCCCAGAGACTCTTTAGGAGTGAGGGATAAGAGACTTAGGTAGAAATAAAGAGGGGAGAGAAACAGATAGAAACACAGGATAATCTTGAGTGGGCCTGGATCCTTATCCAGAGGCCCAGAACTTTATTCCAAAGGGCTTTTTATAACAATGCCGAGGGGCAGGGCAAAAGACCTCCCCCTTGCTAGATATAGCCAAGTGTAGCCCCTTACAAACACCTGGTACTCAGGCCCATGGTCCAATCATCCTCTTATGCAATCCTGCTGGGTGCAGCCACTAGGAAACCTAGGTGGGCTCCAACAACTTACAATAGTGAAGTTCACTTAATCAGTTTGAGAGTCGAGAGGCTTCTTCTTAGGAACTAAAAAAGATTAAACTATTATGTATTATTTATCAAAGCTGGCATGCTCTTCTTCCAGAAAGCAATGTGCTGCCTGCACTAGGTTCAAAACACAGGAAGACAAGGTTTTCTACCAGCTCATCCTCTGTAGCTCTTTCTTGTACTTCATAATCAGAGTTTGTAGGAAAGTCAGGAAACTCATGTTCTAATATAATTGATAGTCATCCCCTAGTATCAGCCACTCAAGGAGCTGTTGTAATGTGTGATTTCTTTGAAAATCAACATCAGTTACAATATGGAAATTAAACATTATGGAACCAATTTGACATAATGATAAATCGAAATTAATGCAGATGTACGGCTGGAATATTGAATGTTTATGTCCAAGCTTATCTATGTTGAAAAAGAAAGACAAAACAAATGCTTGTCTTTTTCCTCTATTATTCTAGTGTCATTTTTAATATAGGAACATAATTCATAGTGCTATTAAGCTGAATTACTAAAGCATAGCACCACTGCTAATATAATTTGTTAAAGGTTTTCAGAATATTTAACACATGAAAAGATGTTAGTGATGGCCCTAGAATGTTAGTAAGTTTCTATCCAATGTCATTTCCCAAGGAAGGAGTGTGCCAGTCCCGCTTGCTCATTCATTATCTGAGCTACCCTTTGCACGCCTATGCTAAACCTCACGTTTCTCTCCAGTGCTAAGACTGTTTACAATTATATTTACGTTTTAGTTTTAAAGTTGAGAAATACCCTCAGACACTTAGAAGGTAACATGTCCTCATCGAAAACCCTGAGGATCCCCCATGAGCCATAATTTCTGAGTCTATTGATGCTGTTCAGGGTTTTGAAATTATTAAGCACTAGATATGAAAACCTGTTATTTTGGCTCATGGACTAATGTTGTTTCACATGTCAGTGCAATGGTAAAACGTGAGAGATTATAGCTTTTCCATTGGCTCGTTATATAGTGACGGGCGTTGGGTCTCTTAGTTTAAAAAATAACCAAGGTGAGGTAGGGGGAGATGGCCCAACTGTTAAAAATCTGTGCTGCTCTCAAAGAAGACTGGAATTCAGTTCCCAGCACCACATCAGGCCGCCTACAGCCACTGTAACTCCAGCTCCAAGGTATTTGGCCTCTGAGGCCCTCTGGCGGCACCCACACACATGTGGCATACACCCACATATAAATAAAAATAAAATAATTCCTTTAAAAAAAAAAGAAAGAAAAATGGCAAAGTTGAAATTTTCCAATTTGTAAAATTTTACAAACTTTTCAGAACCTGTAATCATATTTGCTTTGCGATCAGTAATACTACAACTGTATCCCTGCCAGTGAACTCAAGCCAGTTGTACAGAGCATCCCCCTCCCCCCACCCCGCCCCGCCCCGCCCCTGGCAACTCAGCAACATTTGAATTGTACTCATGTGAGTGAAACCTTGGTAATGGTCAGAGCTCATATAGGAGGCAGGGGATGACAGAATGATACCACGCTTGACTCATCCTTACCAGAGCTTGTCTGTCTGTCTCCTAAACAGAAGATAATGTTGACAGCAAAATGGAGTGGGGAGACCCTGCCGACCTGGAAGGGGTTTGTGGGAGCTGTTGGGAATCAGATGTGCCTACGATCTACCTCACTTTCCACAAACACCCTGTGTCTGTGGATGCAACTCAGTTTGTACTTTCTGCATCGCCTGCCAGGAAGAAAGGGGAGGTGGGATGAGTTACAGTAACTCTTGGAAAGTGACCCAAATTCAAACTGGCAGAGCAACAAATCAAGGATTTGTTTCTCTTATGCAGTTACAAAGTGTCAGAGAATGCCTGTCCTGAGGCAAAGAATGCAACTTAACCAAAACAAGACGCTAAATGGGTGTGAATCCTCAGAAACATTTTATAGTCCTCAAATATCTCTGTCTTCAGGCAGATTACAACAACAACTATCCAAATGGTGGCTGGGGCTGGGCTTACAAATCAGTTTTTCAAAGTAATAATGTGATTCCCCAGAGGATTCAGCTAGGTATACAAATGAGAGGCAATGTATTATTTATCTACAGGTATGTCGTACTTCCCTTGGGCAATATTGAAATAAACACTCCTGCCATGGGTTGTAGCCCATCGCAAAGCTGTCTTAAAGAGCTGTGTGTCGGAGGAGAGGTAAGAAGAGTAGCTTTGGGATGTTTCCTGCCTGTGGAGTAGTGTTGTGAAGACAAAAATCCACATGAGAATCAGCCAGATAAGTTTTCTGCTTAATGACCCTCATCCCACTGCCAGAGATCCTAATTTAACTGGACTGGGTGCTGCTGGGGTGTCTGTGTCCTCAAAGCTATTTGAGTGACTCAACCACACAACCAGGGCTGAGAAGCATGGCTTACCCAGGTTGTCAGCTAATGGGCTGCTGATACGTTCTGTGATTGTTAGTATGGATGTGGGACAGCTGTTTACTAGGAAACAGGGTTAAGGCGGTGATTCACTCTGTTCAGAGCACAGAATCACACTCAGCTGCTAATGGCTTTGCATTGGTGCTGCCCTGACCTACGCTGGAGTCAAACCAGAACGACCTTCATTTTCCATTGCCTGTAATTAAGGATTTCTGCCACCACCGTAATCCGGCTCACAGCTTGATTAATTCTCATAGTTACCAAATGTATTTTTGCACAAGAAGAAGACGCAGGACCCTGGAATGAGATAGTACTAAATAAACCACGATGGTGATGAGCATCTCTCTTGTGTTCAGTCATCACCACCTTAAGTTCTTATAATTCATTAATTAGCCATTCCATTGATGTTGTGGGGGAGAGGGGGGTAATGGAGAATTATTGTTATCTCTATTTATGCCGTTCAGTGAGGCAGAAAAATATTTTGTGAAGTGCTGGAATTTGTGATTTTTATAATCTTGGGGTGTGTGATAACACTCTCTACCTTCCTGTGAAGTAAGAGCAATGCCAGCCAGGGCTGGTGCTGACTCGGAGGCAGGGGAACATGCCTTGCTCTCAATAAATAACCTCCATCAAAGGGGACAAATTAATGATGCATTTTATGACCAGTCATCATTCAGATCCACTTTCCCTTGCAGCGTCTTCAGATAATCTCCAAGGCACTTTCAAAGGCTCTGTGTCCAGTATACAAAGACAAAACCTTTTCACCTCCATAGTAAGTCTACTCCAACGGTGGAGTACTGCTGTATTTTAAATGTTTGAAGCCTTGTGGAAGGGAGAGGAGAGGGATTTCCTGATTTAGGAGGTCCTCTAATTTCTCACATCAACTTCCCCCAATGTGTCAAACCACAAGGATGTAAACATGCCACAATTTTAGTAGGGTTTCTAGTAGGCATGGGCCATTTCAACTACTGTACATACCTTCACATCCTGGAGTGCATTTATTCCCAACATGTTCCATGACTGGGAATATCCCCTCCACATTTTCTGCATAAGAAAACTAAAATCAGTGCAGTGTAGGAACAAGTATAAAATGTTAACTGATGATTTGCCTAACTCTAGAAAAGTCATAAAGGGTGGAGAAGGGCAGAGCAAAGTGGTGGGGGCAGGGTGAAAAGAGAGGGAAGAAGGGGAAGAGAGGAGAAAAAGGAACATAATGCAAAATAATTGAACTTCATCCTTGGGATTCCTCATCTCTAAATCTTTTCTCAGCGACTCTCCTCTCCTGCCCTCTCCTCCCAGAGAGACTTACTTGATGTATGCTTCTGTGAATCATCACAAGCTAACTCGGTCCAGTCTGAAAGCCTACTAGGTAGGAACGTTGCCTCCCAGCGTCCCTCCTTCCTGGACTCCCGTCAGTGACCGCCTTTCACCGTGTGTGGATTCTGTTTCCATTGTGATTGGTTTCCAGTCAGGCTCCAGAACCGCCAGGCCCCCTAGCTGGCTGGCATCATGTCCTATACAGATGATTATTGCTTCTGAATCAGGAATCGCCCAAAGACGACCCTCATGGTTCAATTTTCTGATTCAAAACCTCTCAAGGACCCTCGTTTCCCGTCACTGCAATCCACAAGCTTTATATCCAGCCTCTAGGGTGGCTCGTGGATTTCCCTACCCTGTTCACATCATTTCTGTCTCCAATTTAAGCTTGGCCTTATTAAAAGCTCATAAATTGTAATTGGCTCCATTAATTAGCCATTGTTACATCTAATAGTTAACTAATTACTGATTATAAAATCTAATAATTACTTACTTAATCATTTTAGCTCTTCCATTTAAGCAATGGTAAGACGACACAGGATCATCTGTGGAATGATGCCCGGCGATGAGCTAGGCGGGACCAATGTTTCCCACCCCCACACAAAAACACTGAAATGTTCCTCCCAGGTTTCCAGGTGCTGGACTGCAGGCACATGCAGAATCTGTCTAGCTCAGGTGATTTGCACACACACACACACACACACACACGCCCCCGAACTCAGCCTATTACTCTGGCAGGGCTACCCTTACAATTGCCCTACAAAACACAGCAAGGCAAGGTGGGGGTGGGATGCCCTCCTAAAGAGCAACATCCACAGTTCAACAGTGCCCCTGACAGACATCGCTCTGAGCAGCTCTGGGAGACTGAAGAGCGTTAGCATCATTCGGGGTTTTTAATGGAGGGATGGATATGCTCTCAACAATTCAAAGCTTTCACATGACTAGAGTTGAAAACATCAGAAATAAGACTATTTAAGATACGTTAAAGTTTGAGCCACAAAATGCTGAGTACTGCTGATTGCCAGTACTTCACACAGGCAGTGGAGGCAGACTTGCTTTCTGTCCAAATCCGGTTCAGAATGTCAAAGGGAAAGGTGCTCCGAGTAGCAAACACAAAGGTAAGTAAAGCAATAAGAGGTAGGGTTCAAGGGAACATCAAGCTCATAAGACCTATAAGGCCTAAGAGTAACAAGAAGGGAGAGGCAGAGAAAGGAGATCAACTTCAGATGATACAGGGGTGAATGAGGCAGAAGGCTGATACTGAACTGAAGAAATGGTCCAGAGATACCGATGACATTTGAAGAGCCATAGAATGATCTAGAATACAAAGGTAACACTGAAATAACAGGACCAAGAACCATAACAGACTTGCACATACTGAGGACAAGCTGTACCAAAGACTATAAATACCTGGGAATGTAGTGGAATATTATTTTAAGGTATGTTACTTTTGTTTGTGTTGCATTTGTTTAATTCTGTGAAGCAGTGTTATTGTGCCTGTCTAAAATACCTGAAGGTCTAATAAAGAACTGAACGGTCAATAGCAAGGCAGGAGAAAGGATGGGCAGGGCTGACAGACAGAGAGAATAAATAGAGGGAGAAATCTGTGAGGAAAAAAAGAGATAGAGGAGTGAAAAGAGAAAGGAGTGAGAAGGAGGAAGAGGACTCCAGGGGCCAGCCACACAGCTACACAGCAAGTCCCGGAGTAAGAGTAAGATTTACAGAAGTAAGAGAACAGGAAAAGTCCTGAGACAAAAGGTAGACAGGATAATTAAAGTTAAGAAAAGCTGGCTAGAAACTAAGCCAAGCTAAGGCCGGGCATTCATAAGTAAGAATCAGCCTCTGTGTGTGATTTATTTGGGAGCTGGGTCGTGGGCCCCCCAAAAGAGCAAAAAGCAAATAACAACATAGGAATTATTTAATTTGACTTCTAAGACAAACCTATATGATAGATGAGACTATCCCCCTCCCTCTTCTTTTCCATTTTGCTAGTAAGGAAAATGAGGTGCAAAGTATCGTGTAAGTTTTTTTAATCAAGAAAGGGAAAGATGACAGGACTGGGGAAGTAATTGGCCATGGTCACACAGCCAGCAGGCAGCAGAGGCTGAACTCTCACCCAGATCTGTATGATTCCAGGTCCCAACCAGTATACAAAAATCTATTGATTCTAGAGAGTGTGCCGAAGGGGTGAATATGTTCCAAGAGTGTGATATGTATAAATGAAAATGCCATTATGAACTTGCTTTCGTACAATTGACAAATACCCATTTAAACGACATGCATGCTGACTTGAGGAAGCCCCCACTACCAATGCTCCCTCTGAGGTAAGCATCCTCCCTTTGTCTGTAGAAACAAGCTGGGTGTTGTCTCTGATCTTCCAGTTTCCAAGCAGAGCTGGAAAGAACAGATAAATGGATTTGACATAAATGGCAACTTTGCCACAGTCCTTCACCTTCTGCTAATTAGGAGCAAGTGTGCAGAACAGGAAGGCAGTTAGGACATCGAAAAGAAATCAGACCCAGCTGCTCTGAGTCACAGAATCCCTCCTGAGCCAGACAGGCTGTGACGCGGCAGCTAGAGGCAGATGGAGCTATGAGGCTCCTGGGCTCCTGTGAGGTAATGCCAGCAGCTTTCAAATGTATATAAGAACACGAATACAAGGAAAGATAGACAACAGAGAATGAAGGAAGTCATCTGACAAGAAATTAGGCTTGGTGTGGAGTCTGACAAACTGTTGGTTAAAAAAAAAAATGTGTCCTATAGATAAATGTGAACATATGTAAAAATATCTTCCTCCAAATGCTTATAGCCAAGGAAACATTGTATGTCACAATAGACCAAGATGTACACAGTGAAGACATCCACCAACTTGCAAAGATTCGTGAAACATCATGTGCCAAACATCATGCTTAGGGTATGTGTAACTGCCCAGCTTCCTACAGTAATATTTATGGAACACATTATACTGGGTAGGCATAGTTGCTTCAAAGAGTTGGTAACTGTGAAATCATAGATGAGATAATTTTCCTTCCTTTCATCATTTTCTTTTAAAAACCATAGATTTGGGGGTATAAACCTAGCCTTTAATGGCTGAACCATCTCTTCAGCCCTTAAAAAGCCATAGATGAAGGAAAGCCATTTTATTTTTTCTTTATTTTTTTTAAGAAATTTTTATGCATTTTACATACCAACCACAGATTCCCCCTCTCATCCCTCCTCCCACTACCCACAAGGCTTCCTCCCCAGCCAACCCCTCATCCCCTCCTCCAAAAAGGTAAGGCCTCCCATGGGGAGTCAGCAGAGCCTGGTGCACTCAGTTGAGGCAGGACCAAGCCCCTCCCCCGGCATCAGAACTGTGCAAGCTATGATGCAAAGCTATGGTCTCCCACCATATATAACGGGCTCCAGAAAGCC
Source organism: Peromyscus nudipes (assembly GCA_902168325.1). Lineage (NCBI taxonomy): Eukaryota > Metazoa > Chordata > Mammalia > Rodentia > Cricetidae > Peromyscus > Peromyscus nudipes. Next base: position 32,958 of record CABHPH010160341.1, on the reverse strand, counting down.
AGCTCATGGACCAGGGATGGATCCTATTCCCACTGCCAGGGGCCCCTCAAACAGGCCAAGCTGCACAACTGTCTCGCTCATGCAGAGGGCCTAGTCCAGTCCCATGCAGGCTCCAGAGCTGTTGGTCTAAAGTTCATGAGTTCCCACTAGCTTGGTTCGGTTGTATCTGTAAGTTTCCCCATTATGGTCTCATGGATCACCCTGGGAAGGGGAAATAGATGAGATCTCCTAAGTAAACTGAGCGTGAGAGGGGGCAATGGATGGTAGGGGATGGGGGATGAGAACATAAGGAAATGGGATGGTCGAGCTGAAACAGGGACAGAGTGGAAGAGCAATGAAAGAGATATCTTGATAGAGGGAGACATCATGGGGATAGGGAGAAACCTGGTGCTAGGGAAGTTCCCAGGAATCCACAAGGATGACCCCAGCTTAGACTACTAGCAATAGTGGAAAGGGTACCTGAGCTGGCCTGCCCAGGTAATCAGATTGGTGAATACCCTGTCATCATAGAGCCTTTATCTAGTAACTGATGGAAGCAGATGCAGAGATCCATGGCCAAGTACCAAGCCAAGATCCAGGAGTTCAGAGGAAGAGAGGAATGAGGGATTCTATGAGCAAGAGGGGTCAAAATCAGAAAAGCCATTTTAAATAAGACAAAATTTTAAAAATATCCAGGTCGTTGGTCTATCATCTTCATTCATCTTTAAGTGTAGCTGGAGAGCTTCTCTCCAGGTCCCACCAAGCCCCTGCAGTCCCACAACCCACGTATAAAATAATCGCTCAGACGCTTATATTACTTATAAACTGTATGGCCGTGGCAGGCTTCTTGCTATCTACTTCTTTTTTTTTTTAATTTATTTTATTTTACAATATAATTCAACTTTACATATCAGTCATAGATCACCCCA
>CABHPH010160341.1:0-31253 GCA_902168325.1 Peromyscus nudipes | reverse complement strand
CTCGCCCCTCGCCCCTCATTATCCCCACTCACGTCCAGTCTGTTCATGTAGATCTCATCCATTTCTCCATCATTGGACGATCCCCGTGTCTTTCTTGGGGTCCTGTTTTCCAGGTAGCCTCCCTGGTGTTGTGAGTGGCTGACCAGTCATCCTTGTTCCACAACTAGTATTCTCCTATGAGTGGGTACATACCATGTTTGTCTTTCTGAGTCTGGGTTACCTCACTCAGGAGGATTTTTTCTAGATCCCTCCATTTGCCTGCAAACCTCAAGATGTCGTTGTTTTTCTCTGCTGAGTAGTATTCCATTGTATATATGTACCACAGTTTATTTATCCATTCTTCGGTTGAAGGGCATCTAGGTTGTTTCCAGGTTCTGGCTATTACCAATAATGCTGATATGAACATAGCTGAGCAAGTGCCCTTGTGCTATGATTGAGCATTCCTTGGGTATATGCCCAAGAGTGGTATAGCTGGATCTTGGGGGAGATTGATTCCCAATTTTCTAAGAAAGCGCCATATTGATTTCCACAGTGGCTGTACAAGCTTGCATTCCCACCAGCAGTGGATGAGAGTTCCCCTAGCTCCACATCCTCTCCAGCACAAGGTGTCCTCAGTGTTTTTGATCTTAGCCAATCTGACTGGTGTAAGGTGGTATCTCAGAGTTGTTTTGATTTGCATTTCCCTAATGATTAGGGATGTTGAGCAATTCCTTAAATGTCTTTCAGCCATTTGTGTTTCCTCTGCTGAGAATTCTCTGTTTAGTTCTATAGCCCATTTCTTAATTGGACTGTTGAGAATTTTGATGTTTAATTTCTTGAGTTCCCTATATATTTTGGATATCAGTCCTCTGTCCGATGTGGGGTTGGTGAAGATCTTCTCCCATTCTGTGGGCTGTCGCTTTGCCTTGTTGACCGTATCCTTTGCTCTACAAAAGCTTTTCAGTTTCAAAAGGTCCCATTGATTGATCGTTTGTCTCAGTGTCTGAGCTACTGGTGTTATATCTAGGAAGCGATCTCCTATGCCAATGCGTTCAAGACTACTTCCTACTTTCTCTTCTAGCAGGTTCAGAGTAGCTGGATTTATGTTGAGGTCTTTGATCCACTTGGACTTAAGTTTTGTGCACGGTGATAGATATGGATCTATTTGCAGCCTTCTGCACGTTGATATCCAGTTATGCCAGCACCATTCGTTGAAGATGCTTTCTTTTTTCCATTGTACGCTTTTGGCTTCTTTGTCAAAAATTATATGTTCATAGGTGTGCGGATTAATGTCAGGGTCTTCAATTCGATTCCATTGGTCCACAAGTCGGTTTTTATGCCAGTACCAAGCTGTTTTTATTACTGTAGCTCTATAGTAGAGCTTGAAGTCAGGGATCGTGATGCCTCCAGAGGTTGTTTTATTGTACAGGATTCTTTTGGCTATCCTGGGTTTTTTGTTTTTCCATATGAAGTTGAGTATTATTCTTTCCAGGTCTGTGAAGAATTGTGTTGGTATTTTGATGGAGATTGCATTGAATCTGTAGATTGCTATCTACTTCTATCTTAAATTAACCCATTTCTATTAATCTATACTTTGCCACATGGCTCGTGGCTTACTGGTACCTTACATCTTCCTTGTCCTGATGGTGGCTCCAGGCAGTCTCTCCCTCTGCCTTCCTGTTCCCTCAATTCTCCTCTCTGTTAGTCCCGCCTATACTTCCTGCCTGGCTACTGGCCAATCAGTGTTTTATTTATACAGAGCTATATCCACAACATTTAAGAGTTCTTTACTATACAATTTTTACAACCAATTCACTACTTTTTTAACTTCTTGAATTACGAATGAAATATTGGATAAATAATACCCTAGAAATTCTCTTACATCTTCTTGTACAAAACAAAAAATGAAATATCAAAAATTTTAGACCCAGAAGGGCGAAGGCTAGTTTTGACTGTTGGCTCTTAGAAGAGTTGCTATGCTTTATTTTAGGTTGCTGGCATTTGAATGGGTGCATACTTTTAGGTTCTGTAAAGGAAGGTAGATTCCAGCAAAAATTTAAACCATCTTACTCACAGAAGCCTGTAGGGACAAACTCTAAAAGAAACAATATTATCTAATAGACTTCACTATGGAGAATAGTCCCAATTCTGAAACAACAGCCATTAAAAATGCAATAAGAAAATATGTTCATTATTAGTAAAAGTTTCCATTTACTACGTGTCTGATGTGATGGATACTCAATTAGTTCTTTTGCAAAGTATTTAGAAAATTCCAGGTTCTTGGTGGGTGTTGGTTGGTTGATTTAACATCATGTTCTTTTCAGTGCTAAGGATCAAACCCAGCACCTTACACATGTTAAAATAATCATTTTTTTAACACCTTGGTTTCAGTCTCTACCAAAACACTTCCATGTGGGTCTTATTAATTTCATTCTCCTTATCATAAAACCAAGTAGATATAGCTTCGCCACCATAATCCTCAAACACCTTCTCTATACCAAGCTATCATTTACTAAAAAATCAAATTATTCTGCATCAACTATATAATTTTCAAACATTAGCTTTGTTTTCTGCAAGTTGAATGTTCTTAAATGACTTTGAAAGGACCTTTCGAACGAACAAGCACATGTACAATTCAAATACGTTGGTGCATGCAGTACTGAGTGGCTAAAGTTAGAATCACTCAAGTGCCCATTGTTGTGGATTTGCATGCACACAATTTTAAGGTCTTTGAATGTAATAAAGACATAAAGATCTTAATTATTATTTTGATAACTCAAATTATAAATAATTTATATTTCCATTTGAATTATTTTTATTAAATAATTTTAAATGACTCAAATAACTTTTAGTTTATGACTAGAATTAGATTCCACTTTTACTTGGTTTTCCCAGTTATCTGATGGACAAATACATGCACACGCACACACACACCCTCATATCCATTTCAAGACCTCTGTAAATGCCAAAAACTGAAGGCAGTCCTAAGTTCTTCATATAAAATATTTTCCTATACATACATACATAAAAATGTAATGCTTTTATAAAACTATACCATTATCATACACCATGACTGCACTTTGTACCGTTTGATACATGGGAGGAAGTTGCTGTGAATTTCCTTTTCCTTCTCCACAATTAGACAGAGAGGAGTCATTCTTACCATATGGCTTAACAACCTTAGCATATGATTTTTTTTTCCTTGCCAATGAAAATCAAGCCTTTTCACTTAAAGGAGATAATCCCATGGCTCCTGTACAGCAAATCTAAATTGTCAAAAATCATCACTCTTTCACTTTGGTGAGATCATTAAATAAAATATGAGTTAACTGAGCATAAGCATTTTTATGCCCTGGTATTCAATTTGACAACAAAGATGGTTACTAAGTGATTAAATAGCATGTAGCACATATTATGAAGATGCTGTTCTAACCATGTCGGATTATGGCTTATTGAAGCCATGGATAAAAGGAATTTCTGCATATCTGTATGAGAGAGAGAGAGGGAGAGAGAGAGAAAAAAAACTGTTTCTGTGACAAAATACATGCTAAAAATCAACTTGAAACAGGGACAGTTTGCCTTGGCTCATGGCTTCAGAGAGTCCTGTCCACAGTCACCTAGCTTCACAACTTTTATACCTATAGCAAGGCAGAAATATCATAATGAAGTAAGCTACTCATGTCATGGCAGTCAAGACTATGGGGGGGGGCAGACATAGACCCTTTAAATGCATGTTCCCAGTGACCCACCAGCCCACTCAGAGATGACATCATCAGTAGTTTAGCACATTGAGAGGTTGAGACCCTCATGATCCAATCTCCTCATGGTAGTGTTGCCAGCTAGGAATCATGCCTTCAACATAAGAATCTTTGAAGGATATTCCAGATCCAAAATAGAACAGTGTGTGAAGGGGCTGTGGGGAGGTGAGAGATGGGGATTTAGGAAGAGGGACATAAACAGAGAATAGAAAGAACAAGGAGTGCTTGACAAAAGGAAACTGCAAATTAAAAATGAGAAAGAGGTAAATAAACACAACTGACATTTCACCTTTGTAGTCTTCTAACATTTTAGGATATATGTTACAAATAATTATATACTCCTGTTTTGTTTTGTTTTTTCTTTTCTAAGAAACAAAAGTTGCATGTTTTCTTCCCTCCATGCATCGTTTTTGTTACTAAATATAACACCCTAAGTCCTCCTCAAACTACATCAGCCTCAGGGCCAGTTTGATTGTTTGTAAGTCATTCACTAGTACTTTCATACTAGAGATGGAGAAACTGCCATAAGGAAAACTAGCGATGGGCCAAGATCATGAATCAAATGAGAAAACAGGAACAAAGAGATTTGCCTCACTCTCCGATGTTTAAAAAGAATGTTATCGTTCTCTCTCTCTCTCTCTCTCTCCGTCTCTGTCTCTCTCCCTTGTGTGTGTGTGTGTGTGTGTGTGTGTGTGTGTGTGTGTGTGTGAGTTGCTGAGAACTGAACCCAGGGGTTCACCAAATTGCTCAGTTAGGTCTGGAACTCACTGTATAGCCCAGGCTAGACACAAACTCATCATCCTCCTACCTCAGAATACTAAAGTCTAGCATTAAAGTCATGCATCACCATGCTTTGCTGATGGTTCTTGCTTTTTTACAATTTACTTTTATTTTTATTTATGTTTATGAGCCTGTGTCTATGTGTATGCCGTGTATGTTTGGGTGCCCACAGAGGCCAGAAAAAAGTCAGATCTCCTGGAGTTGGAATTTGAGGCAGTTGTAAACTACCTGAGATGGGTGCTGGGAACCAAACTTGGGTCCTTTCAGAGAGCAACAAGTGCTCCCAAGCACAGAGCCATCTCTCCAGTCCCTGGTTGCTATTTTTTAATGCAATCATAACTTTGAACCAACAGCTGCACAATCAATTTGCAATGATAAATAGGGTCACGATTTCAAATATAAAGCAAATTAAACATGCAAATTATTTCTACAACCATTGGTTTTTTAACTATTTATATTAAACATAAACAAAGCAAATCAGATATTCTACATTATAAGACAATCTGCAGTTGGATTTTATTTACCATTAATTGAAGGGGAAAAAGTATACATGAGTGGATTTTATTTATATCCCCTGTACATTATTTGTGGCGTTTGGACTGACCTTAATAAATTAAATATGATGAATATATTAGCCCTTGGAATGAAGAATGAGGAAGCCATAGATATTCTCTTGGAAATATATGACCTTACTTACTTAAAAGACTCAGTAACTGTCAGGGCTCTGCCAATCTGGATGATGGATAATTTAAAACGTTCCAGGGAACACCCAGCAGAGTCCTTCACTGAAGTCAGCGGTGGGTTCACACAGAATTTGCCCCACTTAAAGTTCCTAAAACTTAGCAGACTGCTGCACAAACAGGAAAAAGGCTGAGTTCAGTGCAGTGAGTCACAGGTGTGAGGCTCCCTTCACACCATAGTGAATATCAGACCTTGAGCTAAGTTATTCTATAGCTCTAAGCCTCAATTCTCTCTTTAGAAAAACAAGGCCACAGACACCAAAGTTAGACAGTTACAAAAATAAGTCAGTCATCAGAAATTGGAGACTTTTGGAGGTGAAGGAAAGGCCCACCAATAAGAAAAGGGGGAAATAGGAGATGGGGAATTGGAGAACATTGAGGGGAGGTGCAGAAACCTAGTGCAATGAGAACTCCCTGGAATCTACAAGTGGTCCTAGTGAAGTCTCCTAGTAATGGGGGATACAGAGTGTGAACTGGCCATCTTCTACAACCAGGAAAGGCTGCTAGCAATGGGACTAGGACATCAAATCAACCACAAAACCTTCCACCTACAATCTACCATGCCTACAAGATGTTCTGGGGCAATGATGGTGCAGAACTTGTGGGTTCAGCCCACCCATGACCCATCTAACTTGAGGCCCATGTCTCAAGAGAAAGCCCATGTCTAACACTGTCTGGATATTCCAGGAACCAGAGGCAAAACAGCCCACAGACCCAGGATAGAACCAAACATGACTGGCAAAAAAGAAAAAAGTCAACAAAATTATTCCTAATGATATTCTGCTATACTCATAGATCAGTTCCCAGGCCAATTCATTAGAGGGGTGTCATCCAGCCACTGATGGAAGCAGATGCAGAGACCCATAGCCAAACACTAGGTGGAGTCAGAGGAACCCTAAAGAAGAGTTAGAGGGGTGAGGACACCATGAGAACACAGCCCACAAAATCAGCTAAGCAAGGCTCATAGGGACTCACAGAGACTGAAATGACAAACACAGATCTTATATGAGTCTGAGCTAGGTCCTCAGCATGTGCCTTATGGTTGTGTAACTTGTTCTTGTGGGACTCCCAACCATTGAAGTAGGGGGTGTCTCTGACTCTTTTGCCTGTGCTTAGGACCCTTTTCCTCCTACTGCATTGCCACACCCAGCCGTGATATGAAGGTTTGTGCCCAGTCTTACTGTATCTTATTAGGCTGTGTTGTTCAGTGGCTATCCCTGAGAAGCCTGTTCATTTTTTTTTAAGAGAAACAGAAGAGGAGTTGATCTGGGGAGAAGGGACATGGGGAGAGAAACTGGGAGGAATAGAAGGAGGGACAACTGCAGTCAGAATGAGAGAAAAATAAAAGTTAAAAAAATACTGTGAAACTAATGATACCTTAATAAAATCATAAATTGTGACAAAAATTTAATAAATAAATCTAAAATTTCTAATTAAAAAGAATGAGATGGTGTATATGCATTCATGCATACTTTGTTGTGCAACTGAGCCTTCAAGGTGGGAATTGTACTCTGTAGCTTAAATCTTTACATAAACCTTAATCACATCCTTGGTCAGGTTGTGTTTCTCCATCTGATACACCACTTTCCTCTCAAGTATAAGGCAAAAGCCTCTTGGCATGATAACCTGTAGGGAAAAAAAATCTATTGTATAAAAAAATATTTGATGTTACTGCTATTTACAATTTTAAGAGAAAATTACTAGCTTTTCCATGGACAGTTTGATGAAACCAAATGGATTCTCTAGAATTTGGCATTTTGAAGGGGAGTAAAGAACACAGGAAGGAGTGAGTCACCTGAACCATCCCAGTGACCTTGAGTAAGTGGCCTGAGCTATGTGAAGACCAGCATTCAACAGGATGTGGCAGCTCTTTACTGACATGTCCAAGCCCTTTAGATGGTCTCTTGAGAGCCTCAGTGATGTCTGTCTCCCAGTCTGAGAGGGTCATGCTATGCATTCAGTTCTGACCCACAAGCACATTAGTCCACTAACCTCCTGTCTGCTAAGCATTATACTTTTGCACTTGTACTTATTTACTTGCCTTGGCTTGCACGCTTTCTGCATCCCTCCTGCTTAAGAAGGAAAGCTGGCAGCTCATTAAAGTCGGGAAATCAGAGTCACAAAATGCATCAACAACAATCAGAATAATTATTCACAAAAAAACAAAGATTTCTCAGAGAATGACATTAAGCAGCCTATAATGTTAACTTCTGGTATTTTTTTCCTTGTAATATTAACTTCTGGTATTTTTTTCTATCCACTTCAAGTTAATCCATTAGCAGAAGAAGAAGAAGAAAGAAAGCAAAAGAGGTTGTGAAAGCACATGGTTTGTCTTCCCTAAGTAGTTTTGCCTTTTCTCTGTCTGGGTCTCTGATAACTACCAGCTCCATTGATGGGCCACGGTAAATAAGTGATTCTTCAGTCACTTGTTCCATACAGCTGCATGAGGAAGTGAAGGACCAAAGTTACCTGGCCTGTTATACAGAAAGCTTCTCAAAAACAAGATGCAAGACCTATTAAGCACCACTGCATCCCCAGCTCCTACCAGAATTAGGTGTTTGTAAAAATTAATTTGGATGAGATTATGAGGGCATGATGGTATTAGATAAAAAAAAATAGTCCTTTAAGTGCCTTGTTCAGAAGCGTGTTTTTCCCTGACCAAATATTTCAAATCCACTGACTAGAATAATTGATCCATCTGTCTTTCCTATCAGACACATATGCATTTACCATATATTCATGTTTCTGACCTGCCCATCCTCATATTTAGATCATCCATCACTCAACATCACATGCCCTTATCTGCCTAGACACTATAACCAGTTCCAGCCTTTCCTAGAATATTCCAGGACCCAGTGTTTAAAATGATCCCTGAGAACTCTTTCTAAATGGTATAGGAAATATACTTAAGAACATTCATCCATAAACCTAGAGGCTGAAACTGCTTCTCCTAGCCAGACCACCTCCCTCCAACTGGCTGTTGAAGAAATTCTTTTTTTTTCTTTTTTTTTTGAATTTATTTTATTTTATTTTACAATATAATTCAACTTTACATATCAGCCATAGATTCCCCCTTTCTCCCTCCTGCTGCCCCGGCCCACCCCCCATTTCCATCTCCTCCAGGGCAAAGACTCCCCCAAGGATTGAGATCAACCTGGTGGACTCAGCCCAGGCAGGTCTAGTCCCCTCCTCCCAGGCTGAGCCAAGGGTCTCTACTAAGCCCCAGGTTTCAAACAGCCAATTCATGCACTGAGCACAGGACCCGGTCCAACTGCCTGGATGCCTCCCAAACAGATCAAGCCAATCAACTGTCTCACCCATTCAGAGGGCCTGATCCAGTTGGGGGCCCCTCAGCCATTGGTTCACAGTTCATGTGTTTCCATTCATTTGGCCACTCGTCCCTGTATTCCATCCATCCCTGGTCACTCATAGGAGAATACTAGTTGTGGAACAAGGATGACTGGACGGCTACTCACAACACCAGGGAGGCTACCTGGAAAACAGGACCCCAAGAAAGACACGGGGATCACCCAATGACGGAGAAATGGATGAGATCTACATGAACAGTCTGGACGTGAGTGGGGGTAATGAGGGGCGAGGGGCGAGGGAAAGAGAACTTGGGGGAGCGGGAGATCCCAACTGGATCAAGAACAGAGAGGGAACACAAGGAATGTTCATGGTAAATGAAGACCACATGAGAATAGGAAGAAGTAAAGTGCTAGAGAAGAAATTCTTAAAAACCCTCTGGATACTTCTCAGACTCACCAGCAGGACTCTGACTCCTTTACTATCTAAGCCCTGGGAAGAGTCTATGTCCTCCTAGTGGCCTCAGAATTGACTGGCCTTGAATTTGTTTGTTTGCAGCAATGCGATTTCTCAGCAATGGCCACAGTTATGAGGCAATGATATCCCACAAAGCAGGCATAGATATTGAGAACTTGGTGCTGGCTTCCGTGAAGGTGCCAAAGGTGCCACAGCAAGCAGTGTCTGTGATCATTGCACCGCTCTACCATGAGACAAGAAATGTTTCAGAAAAGTAAGGTTCAGGCACGATGCTAAGTGAGCCTTGACTGTGTCATTGTATTCTCTCAACAAGCCTTGAATAGGCTGGTACCCAGGAAGCAGCCCGCTCTCACCACAGATGCCACTTCAGTAAAGCACCCTGTTCAATAATTACATGGCAAAGACCTAGATAAAGTTCCCTGAAAAAACAATGCTGTTTTAATTGGACTTAAAATATTTCCTGTCAGCAAATGCAGTAAGCTCACTGCTTTCTTTTCCATCTATCTTTAAAGTCATTGCTCTAAGCCAAAACAACTTTGAAAGGGAGAATCAAAGCAGGGGGCAAAAGTGTTCCAGATTTCTAAAGCTTCAGTAATCCAGACTACGTGTTATTAACAGAAACAAAGAGATGAGACAAAAGACAACTTCATGAAGAAAAATGAGGTTCCCATCAAAGGTTGGTAGACCTATTTACTAGGCATTCATATGGAAAGAAAGCAGGACTTTAGAAGGTAGTTCATGTATATTATTATAAAGCATAAAATTATACAGAAACTTACAGAATAAAACATAAAGAAAACTCCTGGTGATTCCCAAATAGACAAAGGTTCTTAGCTGAGATAATGAAAGATATGCTCTATTTAAAAACAATAAACTAGATGACCTCAAATTTGAAAGACACTAGTAAAGGAATTAAATACAAGCTAACAATAGGAGAAAAACACTTGGAAGTCACAAATTTGATAAAAAGTTTTATACTAGTGTACAAATAAGTGTACATTCATAGATATGTACAAAGCACTTTTAAAACCCAACAATAAAAGAACAAGCAACCTAATGTTTTAAATGAACAATATACTTGAACAAGCCCTTCACCAAGGGAAATACACAAGCGGAGCATCAGTGGATATGTGTGCATCATTAGTCATTAGGGAAATGCAAATTAAAACCACAATATATTATCATTCTAAAAGCTGACCACATCAAGCATTACGAAGGACATCTCAAAACTAAAATGTACACTCATTGTGCAAATAGGACATTTGGAAATCTGTTCAGTAGTCTTCAAATTGTCAAACACACACTTATTAGAGGGATTATCCAATCAAGCTCCAGGTATTTATACAAAAGAGAGTGAATTATATTCCAAGAATGACTTCCATACAGATGTTCGAGATTCTCTTATTTGTAGCAGCTGCAAATGGGAAGCTACCTGCATTGGGCTGAATTTTATCCCATTAAAATTTCACATATTGAAGCCTCAGTATGTAATGAGTAGTTGAACAGGGCACCTTTAGAAATAATTAGATCATGAGAAGAAGGACCTCATAGTAAGATACATGCTCTCAGAAGAAACAAGAGTGATCTTTCCCTTTTTTTCCCCTTTCTTTATGCACATGACCAAGAAGGGTAAAGTGAAGAAACAGCAAGAAGGTGGCAGACTGTAGCTCATTAGGACAACCTTTATCAGAAACCAGACCACATGACTGAAAGATAGCTCAGCAGTTAAGGGCATATGCTGCTTTTCCACCAGAGGACCCAAGTTCAATTCTATGCACCCACAATGGGTGAGTGTCTCAAAATACCTGTAACTTCTGCTCCAGGGGATCTGATGCCCTCTTCTGGCCTCTATGGGCATGTGGCATACAAGCATACATACATACAGAGAGGTATGTGTGCATTGCTCAGCAGCTACTTTACCCATTGAGATGTCTTTTCAGCCAAACATTTCTCCTAAAGCTCCTAAATAAAATTTCCAAAACTGGTTCTGAAATGAAAGAGAAATGAGCAAAGACATTGAAGATAATAATTACACAACTTATCCCACATGGAGACCAGAAGGTGTTCTAGCTTGATTTCTGTTGCTGACCAAGAGCAGCAGCATATATATATATATTATAATTAACTTAATTTCACATATCAGTCACGGATTCCCCCATCCTCCCTCCTCCCACCCCCCCCCCCTCCCCCCAACCCACCCCCCATTCCCACCTCCTCCAAGGCAAGGTCTCCCCTGGGGAGTCAGCCCAGCCTGGTAGACTCAGCCAAGGCAGGTCCAGTCCCCTCCTCCCTACACCAAGGCTAAGCAAAGTGCCCCAGCTTAGGCCCCAGGCTCCAAAAAGCCAGCCCATGAACCAAGGACAGGTCCCGGCTCCACTGGCTGGGGGCCTCCCAAACAGTTCAAGCTAATCAACTGTCCCACTTATCCAGAGGGCCCAATCCAGTTCCATGGGGGCTCCTCAGCCCTTGGTTCACAGTTCATGGAAAGAGCATATTTCATTTCATCTTATACTTCCTGGTGATGACCTAGTCTCAAGGTAACTCAAACGAGGCAATCAAGCAGACTCTAAAGTAGAAACCATGCAGGAATGCTGCTTACTTGCTCTCTCTCTCTTGCTCACACCCAGCTAGCTTTCTCATACAGCCCAGGCCACCAGCCTAGAGATGGTGCAGTCCACAGTGAGCTGGGTTCTTTCAATCAAGATGATTCCTCGAAGAAATGACCACAAGCCAATCTGACCTAGGTACTTCTTCACAGGTGACTCCAGTTTGTATCAAAATGACAGTCAAAACTAACCAAGAGAGGAAAGTTGGGAAAATATCCATTTCCTTAGTCTATTGTTTTTTTTTCCCTGAAAAAAAAAAAAAGAATGAAAAATGCCTACATAAGATACTGAAATGCCTACAAACAAAAAAAGTCTCCCTTCTATCTATATAAAAGACAATTGAACTACCCTCTCAAAAAATAAAAATTCTACTCAGGACATTTTACTAATATTTTCTTCACTAGGAAAGCTTACATGAGGATCACTTGTAATCAGAGCAGCTGCCAGGCTGGGAAAAGCAGTTAAGGTAGAATTTAGATTTAGTCATCAGTGAAAAAGATTCTACAGTTTGGAAGTAGACAATCTCAAAAACAGGAAATAAATTTTCCCTTTCTCTACTCTCTTAATCATGAGAGAGGCAATAGATCCTCTGAATGCTGAGTAAAAGGGACATGGTGAAATATCTCGGCAGGGCTTCCTCTTGGAGAGGTGCTTGCGTTATTAAGTCATATGAATAATTAAGCTAGTATTTGCCACCCACAGGAAATGGAAAACAAAGAATGTTATTAAGGACCTCCCTACTCTGACCACAAAAGGAAAAAAGGCGTTTTCACTATAAGTCGTAGCTTTCAACTTGGTAAACTGGCACAAAACTATTAATTTCTTATGTTTCCTATATTCAGAGAGCACTTCTAAAGAATTTATTTTTGGTGTTATATACTATCTTTTCCTTATGTCTTCTTTTTCTTTTTTAATCAACTCTTTCCTTCAATACACACACACACACACACACACACACACACATATACACACATCTGAATGTGCATGCACACATTCCCATATACACATTATATTTTAAACTTGCAATGTGAGTTTTTAAACGAATTGTGAATCAAGCAAAAACCTTCATATTCATATCTACTTCCAAATATTCTGCTAACCAAATGGGTTAGCCAACTATTTATAATTAAGTTGATTTTAATTCCGTTCTTACAAAGGTCAAGTAACGATTAGCTAAATTATAAATAAATAAAAACACTCTCCCTAAAAATTAGAAATGCATTCTGTCTCCAAAACAACATCTACAGTACCTCTCCTCAAACACTACTTTGTCTAAGGAATGGCAAAACAAACATACAGAGCCCATGAGAAAGTCCTAAGAAAAGGTAAACTTATTGTGAACATTGAGCTCTTTGCTTTGTGGGGGCAGGAGTGATAGTCAGACAAGTTTGAAATCTCTGACTAAGATGAATTTGATTATACATACATTAAAAAAACAAGAAAATAATAAGATAATATTTGAAACTAGGTCCCTTTCATTGGACACTTGAGGTACTTCATATCGTGCTAAGCACTTTAACACCATTATTTCACCTAAACCTTAAGAACGATCTTAGTAGGTATATATTAAAATCTTCATTTTACAAATGAAGAAAATCAAACCCCAAAAAGTAAATACTCACAGATCCAAAATTCAAGAGCAACTTTGCTTCCCCTCAGCCCATTTTGCAACGAGCAAAGGAACCAAGACATTGCTCTCAAACATTACTGTCTCTGAGCCACCAACCAGGCTGACAAGTTAAATCACAATGATTAGCTTCATCCACAAAATTTCTCACCCATCAGGCCCTGGAATCTGCATTCCTGTGTAGCTCCCAGGTAACACCTGTGCTATTAATATAAACATCATGTTTTGAGTCATGCCATCTGAAATCAATGAACACCAGAACGTTGTGTTTCAGGCAGGTTTTTTTTTTTTATGTGTATAAATGTGTGGTGGTTTGAAAGAAAATGGCCCCCACAAAGAGTGGCACTATTAGAAGGTATGGCCTTGTTGGAGTAGGTGTGGCCTTGCAGGAGGAAGTATGTCATTGTGGGGATGGACTTTAGGGTCTCCTTTCCTCAAGCTGCACCAAGTGAGGCAGTTCACTTCCAGTTGCTCAAGGATCAAGATGTAGAATCCTCAGCTCCTTCTCCAACACCATGTCTACCTGCATGCTGCCATGTCCCACCATGATGATAATAGACTGAACCTCTGAACTACAAGCCATCCCAATTAAATGTTTTCCTTTATACAAGTTGCCATGGTCATGGTGTCTCTTCACAGCAATAGAAACCCTAAGACAGAAGTTGGTACCAGGAGTGGGGTATTACTGTGATAGGCCTGACCATGCTATTGTTTGAAGGAATATCGACCTTGGGACAATGAATTAGAAAAGCAGTTAAATGCTTTAAATGTTGCTTAATGGGGCAATACTAATAGGAGCATGGAAGAATGTGGTGTTGAGTGTGATTTGATAAACTGTAAGGGCCTGGCTCAAGAGGTTTCAGAGGAGATTAATTTTAGTATGTTGCCCAGAGATCATTCTTGTGATATTTTGGTGAAGAATGAGGCTGCTTTTTGTCCTTGTCCAAAGAGTCTGTCTAAGGCTAAAGTGAAGTTTTGAATTAATTCTGTTGGCAAAGGAAATCTCAAAACAGCCTAGTATAAACTGTTGTGTGGTTATTAGTGGTAACTAATAACCTAATGAAGTTTTATAATGAAAAGGAGCAAGCTTGAGGAAGGAAAAATATAAAATGTACAATTTGAGGAGAAAAGGAACACAAGGAAATGGATTGGAGCTAAGTCCAGTGTTCAAGGAGATAGGTTAAGAAATGAAATAAGGGGAGTGGTACTTCAGGGCAAGATCCCACTCAGCTAAGTTTCTAACCTGTGAAAAGAAATTAAAGAAAAGCTTAGAACCCAGGGTGGTGGTGCATGCCTCTAGTCCCAGCACTCCAGAGGCAGAATGAGGCTGATCTCTGAGTTTGAGGCCAACCTGGTCTACAGAGCAAGTTCCAGGGCAGTCAAGCTTAAGCAGTGATGGAAACCAGGTGTAACAGAAAGCTAGTAAAGATGAGATTGAATTAAGGGGACACCAGCCCCAGCAAGCAGCAGAACTTAGCAGCTTTGGCCACATGGTTCTGGCTTTAAAATCAAAGATACAAGGAAGGGGTTATGGAATCTTCTTCTGTGACTAAGGAAAGCCATTGAGGCCAGGCATATGTTAGGATATCCCTGAATGGGGGCCCACAGAGGCCATTTCATGAAACTGAAGGTGAAACCTGGATCTCCTTGGAGACCCCAAGAGGTCGGCAATACCAGAGCCATGAGATACCTGCCAAGAAAAGTTGTTAACAGTAAATGAAACCAGCCCAAGAGAAAGAAGTGTGTTGCAGTCAATAAAGCTGAAAGGAGTTGGAGATCTGAGGAGCACTTTGACATCAGACATGGAGATGCAGAGTTTGGAGTTTGTCCAGCTGATTTTCAGCCTTGCTTTGGTTCAGTATTTCCTAACTATGGTCCCTTCCCTACATTTTGGAATGGTAATGTATATCCTGTGCCATTATATATTGGAAGTATGTGATCTGCTTTTTTATTTTGATTTTATAGGTGATTACACTTAAGAGTTTATGTAAATCTCAGAAGAGACTGGGCTTTATACTTTTAAATAAGTTTGAGACGGTGATAGACTATGGGGATTTTCGAAGTTGGACTGAATGCATTTTTGCACTATGATATGGCTATAAACCTTTGGGGGTCAGAGAACGGAATGTAGTGGTTTGAAAGATAATGGCCTCCAAAGGGAGTGGCACTATTAGGAAGTGTGGCTTTGTTGGAGTAGGTGTGGCCTTGTTGGAGGAAGTGTGTCACTGCGGGAATGGACTTTAAAATCTCCTTTGTTCAAGCTACACCCAGGGAGGCAGTTCACTCCCTGTTGTCTACAGATCAAGATATAGAACTCTCAGCTCCTTCTCCAATACCATGTCTGCCAGCACACTGCCATGTCCCACCATGATGATAATGGACTGAACCTCTGAACTGTAAGCCACCCCAATTAAATATTTTCCATTATACCAGTTGCCATGGTCATAGTGTTTCTTCACAGCAATAGAAATGCTAAGACAAAATGTTTTGCCTGCATATAAGTCTGTGTACTACATATGTGCCTGGTGCCTGTAGAGGCTGAGGAAGACATCTCCTGGAACTGGAACTGGAACTATGAATGATAGTTTGCCACCACATGGGTGCTAGGAATTGAACCTGGGTCCTTCGGAAGAGCAACTACTTCTCTGAAACTGCTAAACCACATCTCCAGTCCCAGACTGTAATTTTTTAAGATTTATTTTTATTATTTTCAGCTTCCTGTTCCTGGCCATCCAGGCTGTGTGGGGCATGGAATCCCTCTCATGCCTTGGTCCTCAAGTGAGACCAGTCATTGGTTGGCCACTCCCATAAGCTCTGAGCCACCATTGCCCCAGCAGATTCTGTAGGCAGGACGGGTGTGGGTCGAAGGTTTTGTGGCTGGGTTGGTGTCCCAGCAGCTGCACTGGAAATCTTGTCTGGTTACAGAAGACGGCCAGTTCAGGCTCCATATCTTCCATTGCTAGGAGTCCTCACTAGGGTCACCCTCACAGGTTCCAGGAAGTTTCCACTGCACTAGTTTTCCACGTAGCCCCTTAGATATCCCCTATTCTAGTCATCTCTCTCTCCATCCCTCCCTCTCCCACTTGATCCCTTCTGTTCCCACTTGCACCTGCCACCAGTCCACCCACAAAATCTACTCTAGAGCCAGGCATTTCTCCTAGAGCCCTCCTCGTTACTTAGCCTCTCTGGGTCTATGAATTATAGTGTGTTTATCGTTTACTAAAGAGCTAATATCCACTTATAAGTGAGTACATATCATGTCTTTCTGGGTCTATGTTGCCTCACTCAGAATGATTTTTTTCTGGTTCCATCCATTTGTCTCGAAATTTCATGAGGTCATTTTCTCTAAAAGCTGAGTAATACTCCATTGTATAAAGATTTTACGTATATGATGTGTATGTGTCTGCATGAGCAAATGCCACATGTGTGCAGGTACCCACCGAGGCCAAAAGAGGGCATCAGATACCCTGAAACTGAAGTACATCCAGTTATGATGGGCCTAACACAGATGCTGTGAACTGAAGTATATCCTCTGGAAGAGCAGGAAGTGTTCTTAACTAGTGAGCCCATTTCTTCAGCCTAGACAGTAATTATTTTAAGTGACGTTTGACAGATTAACAAATCTTATTATAATTACTTGCTACCCCTACTAAAAAGTTTTAAAATAGGCAAAAAAGCATTTATCTATGTAATTGGGTATCCTTAGCTCTATAACTTAATTTTGTTTCCATTCTTTTAAATTAAGTTAAAATTTACACACAGTAAAACACCCCAGTGCAAGTTTTTACAAGCTTATATAGTCATGTAACCATTACCATAATCAAAATATAGAATAGTTCTTTCATTCCAAAAGAAAATATTTTCATGCTTCACTAAAAAAATAGAAAAAGAAAAATCTTCTCTTATTGCCACACCCTGGTAATCATAATTGTTTTCTATTTTGATTGTTCATTTTTTCCAAAATATCACATAAATGGAATCACAACACATAGCTATTTGAATTTGCATGTGCTGCACCTCATAGGAAACTCTAAAACTTTTTTTACTTTCCTTTTATTTATTCTATGCATCCTTTACATAATGTGTCTTGACCCTATTCATTTCCCCGTCCTTTCAAATCTGCCCTCCACACCTGCACATCCAAAATAAAACAAAATTTAAAAGAAAAAAGGGGAAAGGGGGGAATTACAAATCTCATCACGGAAGTTGCAGTGTGACTCTGGAACTTTTAAAATGGCTGCTGCATTGTACATTCCCACCACCACTACCAGACAACTGCTCTATATCCTCACAGAGACTCAATATTGTTTGTTTTTAACCCTAGCCAATCTAAAATGCAAGGAGTGAGATCCCCTTAGAGATATATCTGTATTTCCCTAACTACCACTCATGTGGAGAATCTTTAATATTTATCTTTATTTTCTTCATGCAATATATTTTGATCATATTCTTTTGCCTCCTCCAACTATTCCCAGAAATACTCTTTCCTCCCTACACACCCAACATCATGTTCTTTCTCTCCCAAATAACAAACAGACAAGCAAATGAACGAACTCCATAGCATCAGCTCCTGACTCCAGATTCCCACCCAGTTTGAGCTCCTGCCTTGGTTTCCCTCAATGGCCTGTGGTTCAGAATGTGTAAGCCAACTAAACCCTTTTCTCCTCAAGCTGCTTCTGGTCATGGTGTTTCATCACAGCAAGAGTGACCCTAACTAAGTCAACACTTAGTCCATCCCTGTCCTCTCTGACCTCTGGCTCTGAGAACTTTTCTGTCTGCTCTTCCAAAATGGTTCCTGAGCCTTTTGAGGCAGGGGGAGGAGGTGTACATGGATGTCCTATTTGACATTGCACATTCCCACATGGACTGACTCTCCATGTCTTCCAACCACGTTCTTTTTGCAAAACCGTTGTCTATTATAATGTCATATAAATTCCAAGATCATCTTGTTAATTTCAATAAAACAACAATTGTATCATATTGACCTTATAAATAAGTTTGGGTAGAATTATGATCTGAAATAAATTTGGTTTACTGACATGTGTCCCACTCACTGAAGCCTTCTTTGATTCATTTCATCAATATTTTCATGTTCTCAGTAAACAGTTCTCAAACATATTTCCTAAAATTTGCATGTATTTTATTTTCTTGGTAGCCCCACAGTGTGGCATTTATTAAATTTTAATTTTCAATTAATAATTGCTAGTATATCAATAATTTAATTTTCAGAGGTATTTCAGTGCTTATAGTGGAAAGGGTACACAATGAGCTATTGATAAATATTTTTGATTTAGTGAATACGTTAGAAAATGAGAGAAAAATAAAGGAGGAGAGTAGCCTCAGTACTAGAGAAAGAAGTAAACCTAAGAGAATATCTTAGTTAGGGTCACGATTGTTGTGGTGCTTCCACAACCAAAAGCAGCTTGGGAAGGAAAGGGTTTGTTTCACTCACCATGTCATGGAACAGCTCATTCTCAAAAGTCGTGAGGGCAGGAACTCAAGCAGAGCAGGAGCTGATGCAGAGGCTATGGGAAAGAGCTGCTTATTGACTTGCTTAACATGGCTTGCTCAAACTGCTTTCTTTTCAAACCCAGGACCACCAGCCCAGGGGTGGTACCACCCACAATGGGCTGGACCCTCTCCCATCAATCACTAATTAAGAAAATGTGTTACAGACTTGCCTATAGCCCCATCTTATGGAAGCATTTTCTTTTCTTTTCTTTCTTTCTTTTTTTTTTTTTTGTTTGTTTTTGGTTTTTGGTTTTTTTCAAGACAGGGTTTCTTTGTGTAGCTTTGGATCCTATCCTGGAACTTGCTTTGTAGACCAGGCTGGCCTCAAATTCACAGAGATCTGCCTGCCTCTGCCTCCTGAGTGCTGGGATTAAAGGCATGCACCACCACTGCCCGAAGCATTTTCTTAATTGCAGCTCCCTCTTCTCAGGTAACTTTAGCTTGTGTCGAGGTGACAAAACTAGCCAGCGCAGGGAGTAAATGTGAGAGATGTCTGTCTTCTGTCCTGGTGTGACTCAGCTATCCACGGGAGCTGATCTCTTGTTTCTTAGACCTGCAGCCAGGTGTCGCCTTTCTGGCAGCCTAAGGTCACCTGATATTTAATTTAGACTGCCCCACCCATAGTCCCATTCTGTCAATATGACCTGTTTGGCTGTTCCGTAATAATTTTTGTGATCCTTCACTTTTTTATTAGCATGTTTGATTACTTTTAGTTCACCCTTGGTGGCTTGGTTTATTGCTATATCAAAACGTTAATAACTCTGTCCAGCACGTGGAAGTCATCAGTATACACCTATGGGAGGAAAGAATGGTGCAAGCTGCAAAAGTATCCATTTATAAATACAACAAAAATCAAACCCATTCAAAGGATTACCAAAGTCACTAGAAACCATTTTTATAGTGTGCAAGACTTTCATGGGGAAAAAAATCATAAGATATTGCAGAATAAAAAGAGAGAGGTGAAAGATATAATGCACATGACAGAAAAACCCAGGCATGGGAGGATGGATTTCATGTCAACTATCAGCATATTGTACTTCCCAGAGCCAGCATTAGGGCTGCAGGCATGAGGCAAGTACCAGCCAATTCCTTAAAATGAAATGGAAGCCGGGCGGTGGTGGCGCACGCCTTTAATCCCAGCACTCGGGAGGCAGAGCCAGGCGGCCTGGGCTACCAAGTGAGTTCCAGGAAAGGCGCAAAGCTACACAGAGAAACCCTGTCTCGAAAAACCAAAAAATAAAATAAAATAAATAAATAAATAAAAATAAAATAAAATAAAATGGAAAACTTTAAAGTGTGCTGGTTGTTCTTGTAATGCTGGTGATTGAACCCAGGTCCTCCGGCACACTAGGCTCTACCACTGAACTACATCCTTGGCTCCAAAAAAAAAATGTAAAGGACATCACAAAATTCAGGGGTTTATATATATATATATTCATATAATCTTCCTAGAAATCAAATTTAATGTAAAACGTCAAGGTTTAACCAAATGTAAGTGTCCAACAAGGAATGGAAAACAGAATCAGCTCAGATTTCCATTCTGCCTTGCCTCCATCAAAGTTCTGCTAGTATGACATTCAGACTGCTCTGCATTCTGTGTGTGTGTGTGTGTGTGTGTGTGTGTGTGTGTGTGTGTGTGTGTATGTGTGTGCTTAAACTGCACCACATATGTCCAGGTCCTGAAGAAGCCAGAAGAGAACATAGGACCCCCTGGAACTACCATGTCCGGTTCTGATCCTGTCTTCATCAGAAACTTTGATATCTTGTTATTCAGAAGTTCTTAGCATTACATTTTATTTTTAAAATATTTCATGAAAATATTACTTGTCTTGTTGGCTGAATATTTTCATGACTTCCTGTATTTATAGCCACTGAGGAAAATCTCCCCTTCACTTTCCTTGACTCACAGCCTGAACAATTTTCATAAAAGCTATATGGAATGTTTATGTCTTAAGTTGATTATATATGAATTTGGGTATAGGAATAGATAACAGAAAAGCATGGAGATCTAACAGTTGGTGATCTTTGAAAAGTTTAGTATTGGAACACAATTCAAGATTGGAGTAGAGTGGGATTTCTGAGTGTTTGTAAGAAAACTGAGAAACCAAGACAAGAGTCTTGTGACCTCAGTCTCTTCAAAAACATGGGATTGTTCTCAGAATGAGTTTTTGTGGCCCTCTTAGGTACACAAGATGGGAGTGAGTTTACTTCAGATTGTTCATTACAACTGGCTATTGTTATTTGTTTATATGCCCCTATGGAAAAACATGTTCTAGCCACTTGCATGCCCAGCACATGAACTTGTGCTGCCCAGTGTGTGTGGCTTGCCTGCAACATGCAGCTTGGCCTGCCTGCCACATGTGGCTTGTCCTTGTGACTGAACACTGGACTCCCGTGACTCCTCTTACCCCTCAGAGTATAAATTGTCTGACTCTCTGAATCAAGTTGACTACTGCATGAGACTTTAGTCCACTTCATTTTTTGACCCCATTCCCCTGGGTCCCACCACCTCTAGAGCAGTAAACAGTCTAGAATATTCAGACCTCTTTATCTTCAAGTTCTACTCTAGGGCTTCAGCTAACTGTAGACAAAAATGATTTGGGGCAACAAAAACTTGTGAGAAAAAAAAACTGATGATGTATAGGCATGATTTTCTTGTCATAATTCTCTAAGCAGTAAAGTATGGCAACTATTTTCCCCATCTGGGTCCTGTTTCAAACATTGTAAGTAACCTAGAGGTGACCCCAAGGGCACAGGAGGTGGTGCGGGCACTGCATACACACAGTACCAGTTTACATAACGGATGTAACATCTGAGGCTGTTGGTATCTGCAGGAGCTCTTGCCTACCGAGTGATGGCTGTAACAGTTACCAACCCAGGTCAGGATAATTTCCTCCCCCATCACAGAAAAGACCGAGATGAGATATAGTAACTGTGCCTATATGGTCAAGACAACTAGACAAGAGCAGCAAACTCAAGAGAATTCACATGATGTGGCCACTCCTAAATCCTCGAGGCCATACAACCACATGTGTGAGCCAGGAGAACAAAGAAGGGCTTGGTTCACTCAGGTGGGCCATGGACTGGGAACAGTAGACAGGAGTCACAGTTACTTCACTCGGTGGTCTCTAAAACTCAGGGGCTCCCTTTCAGGCTTCACAGACATAAAACTACCTTTTCAGGGAGCAATGGAGAAAAAGTACCAACTCCCTTTACAATTTAGATTTTGCAGTTCACCCATTTTTACTACCTGAGCAATCAGCCCTACCCACTCCTCCATCTCTTGATATCTCAGTACTAGTTTCTATCTCCTAATACAATATCCACCCACTCTTTTTGCTATTTCCCCCCCATAGAAAGCTTCACCCAAGGCTGCATGACTGAGACGTGAGAACTATAGTTTGTTTTGTTTTTTTTTTTAAATCTGGACAGTGAAATATAAAAGTAAATGTGTATAACAATAAGGACTTACTCATATTTATGTTAGGGATTTAAGTTACTCCTAAAGTGAATAAGGCTTAACTAAAAACATGAATAAAAAGATAGACCAATTTTGTCTGCTATTAAACTGGATGGGAATTTGAAAGAGGATCCTAAGACAACGAGTTTCTATAGACCGTTTTTTTTTAGCACCTAATGCTAATACACTTCTGAGGAGTATCTATCTTTAGTCAGAAGAGATTTTCCTCTCGTGTGACCTTGATGGGCCCCTTTACAGTGCCTCCATAACCAGGAGGAAGACATGAAAGCATGAGAGACATGACTACTTACAATTTCCTAAGGACAGTGACACTCTGTCACAATCAGAGTGAGTACTCCCATTCTAAACCTTAAGTCAGGTCCCAACACAGTCACATCCTCATGTATACCTATACCTGGGGACAAGAAAAGGAAGTTGAAGAAGCCAACCAACCTTCCTGACAATAATTTTATCCATTTCCTATCTTAATAATCTCACTAATAATCTCATTCTTCAGTCATTATGCATTTCTTTCTGGATTTCTTTCCAAGTTAGTTAACACAGTCAAACAAGTATGTTTTAAGAATTGAACATTACTAAGAAGAATCTATTTCCCAATGTTAATTTTTCACTCTCCATAAATGGCTATCGTGAGAATCCAAATGTTGCTACATCTAAGCATCTGGAGGCTTTTTGATGCTTGATTTGTGGAACCCTGAATGT
This sequence comes from Peromyscus nudipes, assembly GCA_902168325.1. NCBI lineage: Eukaryota > Metazoa > Chordata > Mammalia > Rodentia > Cricetidae > Peromyscus > Peromyscus nudipes. Next base: position 8,286 of record CABHPH010160341.1, on the reverse strand, counting down.
ATTATAGAAGTTCTATTTTTCCTTATTTTTGATTGCCCACCACCATTACTAAAAATGGATTTTTTTAAATATACTCTTCACTGTGGGCTATTTCATGTGTTTGCTATCACTGAAAAAAAAGAACAATAAATTTGATAGGTCATTTTTTTTCTTTTTTTCTTATACCCCATTCAAAACAGAAAACTCATGTTTTCAATTAAATAAATCCAGAATCACTAGACAAGAGGTAACACTGTTTATGGAGAGGTCCAGCTGGGAATATTAGCAGGCTCCCTATCAGTTCTTGACAATTGACTGAACATCTTCATTCACCGAGTTCACATTTTATCATCTTGTGAAGACATATATAGTGGTAAAAAGGAGAGCTGTGTGCCTTCTTGCTTCATTCCTTAAATCTCAAACTTTACACCCAATCAAAACTATAGCTTTGTTAAATACTAAATTCCCCAGTGGTGTGCATTTTTGGACCAGATCTTTTTTCTTTACTTCTTTTCTTTACTAATGCATTTTAAAATTGTATGCATGTCCAATTTCTTTAAAAGGTACCTAACTAGTCTCACAGAAAGCATTTTAATAGACAATATTTTCACTTCCTTACTGGAGTGGTTTTAATGGACTCACATTGACTACATAACCATGATATTATGGTAGATAGTAGCTATAGCAATCGTCCATAAAAATTCAAAATGCCATTCATATTTGGCAATATGATAGAATTCTATATTGTAGATATATATAATTTCAATTCATGTTAACTTCTATCTTGTAAATTCTATTTCTTGTCATATAAATGAACATTTTGTTACAGATTCCCTTTCTTTGCTAGAATTTAAACTTATTATTCAGCTGGGGATTTTTTTTCATTTATTTCAAAACAATTCTAAACTCCACAGAATTACAGAGATAGTAAAGTAACATTGCTATATTATATAATCAAAAGTAACAACATGAATTGAGTGCCTATCTACTCACAGCTGTGGAAATTGGGAAACATGACTGACCAAGTGGATAGAAACTCTTTTTTGAGACTATAGCTCAATTGGTCTGGGGTGGGAATAAACAAAAGAACAATCTAACAATTAAATGTTATATTGAAATGTGATATCAAGTTCTATAGAAAGAAAAATAAATAAGGATAAACAGAAAGCAAAAGTAGGTGCATATTTCAATAGACCAATGAAGTAATCACTGAGGTTATGTATTTAAGTTAAAAAGCTCATAGGAGAATAAAAGTACGTTAGCTCAGCCAGTAAATGTGCTTACCCCGCAAGTCTGCAGATATGAATTCAACCCAGAAACCTACATGATGGAAGGAGAGAACCAACTCCTGAAATGTGTCCTTGGATGAGCACACCACATACACACACACACACACACACACACACACATACACACCAAATATATTTTAAAGTTTTCTAAGGCCTACAGAAAGAAACAACAAGGTATGCATATTTCTGAATGAATACTAGTAAGAACAGTAAGGAAAATCATTCTAAGGTGTGTTAGCATATTAAGAAATAGTAAGGAAGCAAAGAGGGTTAAGACAGAATAAATGGAAAAAATAGTAGAAAATAAAGTCAGCAAGCTAAAAGGAAAGGGTGGCAGGCTCATAGCTGCCTGTGGCACATGTCATTCAGCATGGATAACACCTTCTGGAACTTGGTGGCATCACATGACAACTCAGGTGGGCTTGATTTGGTGGGATACCATACTCTGAGTAAAATAAGAAGACAATGGCAAAGTTTGAACAATACAATGAAATAACTATTCAGACTTAAAATTTGTAGGATTACCCTGGCTACTTAGCTAGAGAAGAAGGGAAAGGAGGTAGAAGAATTAAAACTAGGAATGCAAACAGTTTGGCTTTATCATAATGCTTGCAAAGGTGATGGTGGCTTGGGTGAGCATTGTAGTCAGAAATTTTCCTGTGTCCCACCGGGTCCTGCAGCCACTCAGACCCAAGTAAACACACAGAGGCTTATATTATTTACAAACTGTATAGTCTATGGCAGGCCTCTTGCTAGATAACTCTTATATCTTAAATTAACCCATAACTATTAATCTATGTATTGCCACATGTTCCGTGGCTTTACTTGCATCCCATTACATGTTGCTCCTTGGGCGGCTGGCTCACCCCTATTCCCTTCTGCTTTTCTTCTTCCTGTCTATCTAAACTTGTATTTATGCCTGCCTCTAAGCTGCCTGTCTCTATGCAGCTTTATTTATCAACCAACCAGAGCAACATGTATTCACAGCATATAGAAAGACATTCCACAGCAGAGCGTAATCGGTTTACAAGAAGATACTGAAGAAAGATTTACTCAAGAACAGATAGTGATTTGTTCTTATAGTATCAATGGAATCCACTTTTTTTTAATTAAAAAAAGTCTTACTGTGTGCTCCCAAAGACTCTAGGAATGCCCTGCCTCCACCCCACTCATTGGACTGCCCAACACCACAGACCTCCCTCTGAAGTAAGTGATGTCAGTTTCAGATGCGAAGTACTGGAAACTCTGAAGACAGGATCTCTGCTTTAGAGCATCCCGCTGCTAGTCTCCTAAGTTTAAACTACCCTCTTGCCTTTCTTTTCACTCACAACAACAGCAACAATGCTGAATTAAGGATCGGATAAATGAGAAAGCTGAAACTTAAAGTATTTGAGGGGTTTTGCAACACCCTGTGGCTTCAAGATGGCAGAAGATTAAAGTGACTAGTTCTCTGAAAAGTTGCCATCATGTTCTCTTAACCAAGGGCCTATGCTGTTTTCCTTACCGAGTAGTACAATGACACAGAAAAAGTTGAAAGTCAAAGTTTTTTCATGCATATGGAGTCTACCAAATTGGGGAAGGGGCTTTGTTAGGGGAGAGATTTGTTAGGAAGCAGCCTCCTATGCCCAAGGTATATCAATATGTTCTGCCTATGGTTGTTTCTGACCAGAGAATTAGAGAATGGGCTCCCTCAAGATTGATTAGGAACAGTGTGTTCATCACTTATCCTAAACTTCCTACTGCACTTTGGCAGGTATTTGTGTTTTGTTCAGGCAGGAGAATGCTTGGCATCATAGCCTTGCATCTTAATGCCTAGGCCTTTTAGCAGGAATCTTAGGGGGTGACTTTACAAGTGCCTTAAATAATGACCAAAGCAATTTTTAAAATGTGTTCAAATAATAGTTGTGAGCACAGTCAAATTGTTCCATCTAACATTCAAAGGAAAGGCAATTACCTGTAAAACACATAAAATATATATTGTTTACTCATCATTAACTCTGAACACCTGTATGCTAATGGATAGAATCAGAGATGTTCTGAGCAATACAGTGCCATAGACAGCCAGAGTGAGTCAGGGGGCACAGAGACTTCGCTGGCGGCATGCATGACATACGAGTAACCTTGAAGAATTACTGTGGATAGCCACAGGCTTCAGTCACCTGTGGAAGCAGGACATTCTGAAAGAAAATCTCAGCAGGCACAAAAGACTTCCTTATAAATATGACCTCGTCCTTATGCAACTTCCATCAAGGTTACAGCCACATTTTAGGTTAAAGAAAGAGGATATCTAAGAAAATAAGTAGGGATGGAAAGATGGCTCAGCGCTAAGAAGCACTTGTTACTCTTGCAGAAGAACTGGGTGTGGTTCCCAGCACCCACATGCTGACTCTTTCTAGTCTCTGGGGGTGCCAGGCATGCATGCAATGCACCTATGTATATACAGGCAAAACACCTACATACAGAAAAGAAAAAGTAAATTAAAAAAAAAGAAAATACACAAAAAGACCAACTCATAGCCTCAACCCTCTAAATCCTAGGAATACTTAGTTTTTTTTCAATACTTAGACATCCAGGAAGTTCTTCTTTTTGGGGGGAGGGGGTGCTTTGAAAATTTGAAATAGTTCAATAAGAATTTGCTTTCATCTGTGATTCCTGTGCCGCACTGTGGGATTTACTGATGTACACAGATTTCTATGTAGTAACTCATAGTAGGAAACTCTCGTAGTCCATCCTTTCCTCCTAAAAGTAGAAATGACCCAAATAGTCACAGCAGAAGTGTCAACTGAGGAACAGAGCAGTTCATGTCAATCAGGGTCTCAGCCTTCCTTCTCTCTTTCTTCTTTTTCTTTCCTTTGAATATGGTGGCTTTAGTCAACTCTGGAGCTCAGCAAATGAAAGCCTGTGATACTCGTGTAGAATGTTACTGCACACAAGGTCTTCAATAATAAAAAAAAACTAGACTGTCAAGATGTCAATGAAAACATTATAGACGACATGTGAATAGACAAGAAAACAGACAGGGTGCCCACCCGACCCCTCTTACTTCTTTTGAAACGATGGAGCAAATGTTTACTGTTTCAAAGGTGCTGCTGGTGTCTAGAGAGTGCTCCACTATAAATTGGACACCAGTTTCACACTTCGTCTCCCCCAGGGCTCAAAGAACATCTCAGAAGAGGAGGCAGAATGACTCTAGGGGGCAGAGACCAATGGGGCCCAAGGGAAATAGTGTGCTGTGAACTTGACAGGGCCACCGCACTGATGATGTCATCACAGCTGTGATCACCTGCATAAGATCTGCACAAAAATCAAGCCAGTTAGCATTCCAGTCTGGCTGTGGAGGAGCATATAAGTCTCCACCCCTGACTGGGGAGGAGCTGTTGACAAGTAATGCCTACTAGGGAAGGGAGAGTCAGTTTCCTTTAGGGATATGGTCCTTGATAGACTGACCATTTTCCTAGTGGATGGCCCCATCTTCCATGCATATATATGGGCAGCACAAATTGAATTCAGTGCATTACTGAAATACAAAAGAGAACATGAAATTGGGAGTGGGTCTGGAAGGAGTTAGGAAAAGAGTGGGGGTAGATATAATCAAAATATATTGGATGCATGTCTGAAACTCTCAAATAACTGATGAAATATTGTATTTAAAAGGATGTCAGTAGAAAGCTAAAACACAAAATTAAAGTACATTTTCTCGAAGAAGAATGTAATTAGAACAGCTTTCCAAGTGTGCAGGACATGCTTAAGTGAGAATTGGACTTAATTTCCAAATTCTGAAGCATGTGTAAAACATTTCATACATATGCCCCAAAATATTTCTTGCTAAATCAATAAACTGCTAAATTCTAGTAGTTGTACATTTGATAGAAGTCAAAGATCATATAGCATAATATTTTGAGCACAAATGTTTGGCTCGACCATATCAAGTTCAACTCCTGATTCAAATACTGAACACCTGTGTGATTTAATACAAACTACTTAATCTTTTGTGCCTCACTGGGACACAGTCCCCCAGAAAGATGAAAGGAACTTCTGATGTTGGCCTCTAGGGAACTAGTCCTTGAAAGCAGCATCAAGGGCTTCAGTAGGCCAGGAGAGAATCTAAGATAGAGATCTCTGCCCTGGCCCAGCACTGTTCTATCAGGACAATGTCTGAGGACCAGACTGCACAGAAGCACCATAGAGTGATAGAGAGAGCACCATCTTAAGCTAAACTTACTCAGTTTAGTTGCCTCGATTAAAGCCTTAGAGGGCCACAAGAAGCAAAAAACCCGTCTGTGCTTTGAACGTATTCTCCAAAAGTTCATGGGTTGAAAGCCGGATCATCAAATTGGTGTGGTGACTTAATAATGATTTTCAGCTTGTCAGGATCAAGAAGGACCTCAGAAACAATCCTTGAGACATGAATGTGAACGATTATCCAGATGAAGTTACTCTCAAGAGCCTGTCAGTGAGAGATTATCTAGATTGGGTTAATTGAGGTGAGAAGATTCATCTTAACTGTGTACAGCACCATTCCATGGGCTGGATCCCTGGTCTGAATATAGGGAGAAAGTGATCTGATCGCTGGCATTCATTCCTATCATAGTTATGTTCAGTTCTCAATTTAACACATCTGGGAAAAGGTAACATCGGTTGAGGAACTGCCTCCATTAGATTGGCCACAGCATCCCTGTGAGGCTTTTCTTAGTTGCTAGTTGATGTAGGAGGGCCCAGTCCTCTATGAGTGGTACCCTCCCTAGGAAGGTACACCTGGACTATATAAGAAAGCTAACTGAGAGGACCAGGGGTGTTGTTGTTTGTTTTCTGCTCTTTTGGGGGGCTCGCCACCCAGCTCCCAAATAAATCACACGTGGAGGCTTATTCTTACTTAAAATGCCCAGCCTTTAGCTTGGCTTGTTCCTTTCCAGCTTTCCTTAACTTAACTTGAATTTGCCTCTGGGCTTTTCCCTTTCTATTCCAGTATACCTTTGTTTCTTACTCCGTGGCTGACTGTGTAGCTGGGTGGTTATCCCCTGGAATCCTCCTCCTTCTCTGGTTACTGCTTCTCCTGTCCCTTCTCCCAGATTTCTCCTTTTACTTATACTCTCTGCCTGTCATCCCCGCCTGTCCTTTCTCTTGCCTCTCTATTGGCCATTCAGCTCTTTATTAGACCATCTGGTGTTCTAGACAGGCACGGTAACACAGCTTCACAGAGTTAAACAAATGCATCATAAACAAAAGTAACACACCTTAAAGTAATATCCCTCAATATAGGGGAGCAAGCCAGTAAGCAGCTTTCCTCTGTGGTCCCTGCTTCAGTCTCTGCCTCCAGGGTTGATGCTTAAATTCCTGCCTTGCCTTCCCTTGATTGTGAACTATAATCTGTAGGCAAAATAAACCTTTATCTCCCACCAGCTGTTTCTGGTTGATGTTTCATCACCATCACAGTAACGGAAAGCAACCAGAACAGAAGTTGGTATCAGAGAATGGGATCTTGCCATTACAGACCTGACCATATTAGTGTAGGAGAGGATTATAGAAGCAGCTGGAGCTTTAGATTGAAAAATCCATTGAATTCCCAAAGTTTAATGAGCTATTGTGGGAATTTAGTAGATAATGCTGAGAGCAATGTAGAAAATGGAGGGGGCGTTGGGAAGTCTCATAGCGAAGCAAGGACTCGAGGCCATTTGTGCGATATAGTTGAAATAAAAATCAGTGTTTCTTATCAGCTGGGGCTGAAGAATTAACTGTGATTCACAAGAAACCAGCACTGAAGCGAAACCTTTGCTTTACTGGAACAATTGATACTGGTTAACAAGGTCTGAAAAACCAACTGTGATTAGTAAAAGGCCAACATCATTGAGGTGACACATTCTGTAAAGTATTTCCTTGGGGGCCCACGGAAGCTGTGGTCAAGATGAGGCCAAGACTGCATCACAACCTGGAAACTCAGCTTGGACAGTGTGGAAGTCTCCCATGTGGTACTAGTGTTGAAGGCATGATAAGGCCACTGAGAGTAGCTGAAGCTTGATACTGTGGAAGGCCAAGAGAGGCGATTGGCGATGGACCAGCCTCAGTTTTATTGGAAACCCTAGTGTTGCAGATGTCATGCAGTGGCATGAGAATTCCTGGGGGAAAAAAAGGCCAGGAGTATTTTGGTGAAGGAGCAGCCTCAGTTTCAGGGAATACCCCATGTCATATGTCAGAGTGCATTCTCCTAAGTAAGAGCCTTCAGTGGATAGGGTCTTGCTATTGGGGCATCTTTCCCTAGTGTACAATGCCAGGCTTCCCATCGATGGTATCAATTTCTTTACCAATGATGGTGCTTTCCAACTTGCCTTTCTCTGTACTTGAATCTGCAGTCTTTACCTCTCCCGGTTGTATACTTTTCATGTCTCTCCTCTCTGCTCATTGCTCTTTCTCACTGGAGATCTGAATAAGAACAAAGGAGCCATGGCACGGTCTGAATGCAATGACAGCTTGAAATTCCCCCACCAATGCAAAGTATAATACTACCTTTTCATTCAGCTTCACACAACTTAATCCAGACATGGGCAGAATGCAGCCAGATTCTCAACCCCAGCTGGGGACTAAGTGTCCAAACATATGAGCCATGGGGAGGCATTTTATATTCAAACCAGGACACTAACAAGTGCAAGCAGACCTGACTTCAAACAGAAAAGACTTCCCAAAGCATCTTTAGGACTCCTGAACTGCCAGATGAAGGTAAAAGAGAAATAAAAAAGGAAGATATGGCTGCTCCTAGGTACAATGAAGGAAAAAGTTTATTGTAGCTATGAAGAAGAACATAACTAGAGGCATAGACATCTGGGAGAGACCAAAGTGAACATGTCCCTGAGCCTGGCCATGTGAGGAGATTGGGTAGGGGAGAAGGGAGCCAGGAGACCAAGAGACCAGAAGGGTAAAAGGTAGCCAAAAGAATTGGGTCCAGTCGTTCTCAACTTGTGGGTCATAACCACCCTTTCACAGGGGTCACCTAAGACCATCTTTATATCAGATATTTACATTACAA
>CABHPH010160340.1:30273-43090 GCA_902168325.1 Peromyscus nudipes | reverse complement strand
CCGTGACTCTCAACAAGTGCTACGGTTGCAGAGATGGACCACTATGACTGAATTTTACAGAGTGGTTTAGCATGAATCTTAAAAGTTCTTATTAATAAAATCAAACCTGAGCCAGTTATTGGGGTGAACACTGGAAGGTCAGAGAGACAGAATAAGCCACAGCTATCTCACCTCGCCGGATCCTCAGCTTGTCTTGTTTCCTCAGACTGGAGGCCTCTGAGTCCTCATCCAGGATGGGTCTCAGCTGAACTGCTGCTAGAAGCCTGAAAGCTTAACCAGGCCAAATGCTTAACCAGGTCAAATGCCTAACCAGGCCAAATGCCTAACCAGGCCAAATGCTTCTAGTTTCTGGTCCTCACGCCTTATATACCTTTCTGCTTTCTACCACCACTCCCTGGGATTAAAGGCTTGCTTTCTGGGATTAAAGGCGTGAGTCACCATACTTGGCTATATCCTTGAACACATGGATTTCTGCCTCTGGAATGCTAGGATTAAAGGCGTGTGCTACCACTGCCTAACTTCTCTGTTTAATATTGTGGCTGTTCCGCCTCTGACCCCAGATAAGTTTATTAAGGTACACAATATTTTGGGGAACACAATACCACCACAGAGTGGTTCAGGATTCACACTTAGACCCTCATGCTTGTGTGATAAACACTTTACCAACTGAATAACATCCTTGGTCCCCTTCGACCCATTTTATATAATAACTATGGTGTAGCTAGAGGAATTGCTATTATGTCACACTATGGTAGTGCTAAATCTCGATCCATATAACATTGGCCTGAGTCTTAAATTCCACGTGAGTTGTTATCAATCAATCTCTCTCTTTATCTTTCCCTTGCCCCCTCTCCGCCTTCCATCCCAGTCCTCTACCCTCTCACTGGCTGTCCCCAGTGTTCCTTCCCTCCCTGTCTACTTCCCTTCTCCCCCCTCTTATACCTGAGATTGAACCTAGAACATTGACTGCTCTAAATAAATACCCTGCCATTGAGTTATAGCCAATCCAAGAAGATTACCTTTTTTAGTTTTATTTTTGAGTGAGTCTCTTTAATTTGCTTGGGTGGATTTGAACTCACTCTGTAGCTCATACTGCCTGTGAATACGTAATCTTCTTGCCATTTCATCCTTTCTCATAGCTAGACTCCCAGGATTGTGGATATACTGGCTTTCTTTCCTCTTGTGCATTTTACCTACTTTGACAAGCCTGGGCATGAGGACTTTTTTCATGATCTAATAGCCAAATCACTAGCACCATATTTCTCCCAAGAAACTAATGAAAAAAAAAAAGGGATAATAATTTTCTTTCTCCTCTTCTCATGCTTTTACTATTACATTGAAAATCACACGAAAACCCCACTCTCTTTTCTGTTCACACATATGTCTTGACTTAAAGTAAGACCCGAGGTCTACAGAACAGCCTAATAGAGGCACACACAGGGTGGGTTCTGTTTATTTAAATGTAAATTTGGTGATGGCCAAGGATTGCCCCAAAGGCCAAAACGCTGCCCACTAGAACAACTCCCTTCCTAAACATCTTGAAAATATAAGCAGAAAGACACAAGATTCATGTTTTCCCTGTCTACTAACTTTGCAACATGTGGTAATGACATAGGCTTTGTGATGGGAAACTGTTATAATTAAGCCTCTCTCTCCCACTGCCATGTTAGAGCAGAGAGTCTGCCGGGAGCGATAAGAAAGTTCTGTTCTGCTGAATGTTTTGACGTTGTCTTTAGAAATTTACGGCTATAGAATATAAAACCTTTTTTATTTGGGTTGTGGGAGATGGAAAATTGTATAAGCAATTATATGTGAATTGGAAATGTAATATTGGATGTTGAACAAAGGGCGTATGTTCTCCTAATTTCAGTGAAACTGCATTTTTCTAATGGACTCCCATGATTCAAATGTATATAAAAAGAAAAAGGAATATAGCATTCAATCTTGCAGTCAGTTATAAGGCCCTGGTGTAGAGAGAAACTTCAGAGGAGCATGGGAGTTTATAATCCCACAGCAGGATTGGAAACTCGAGGAGAGAAGTCCTTAATCTTACACTTACATAACTGCACATTTTTAAGATTTAAATTGTGCAAATCAGAAAAAATGAAGATCATTTTGTTCTTTTCTAAAGGGTACTCATGGATAAATGATGACTGGTTAGAGCCTATTGAATGCTTAAAACATTTGTAGAATGTAATTTATTCATACCAAACACATCAGAAAAGTAACTCTAGTGTTAAATTACAGTGTATAGAAATTAAAAGGAAGAAGTGAGCAGTTGGGTTTAAATGGATGCTCTGAGGTTTCTAGAAAATGTCAGATGAGTTCAAATGCTCATAATGGGAAAGTAAATATTTGGGCTTCCTTCAGGAAGTCTTTGTCCTAGTGAAAGATAAAACAGTTCTTCATGACTGTGTTAGAAAGAGATGGTTGTTTAGTCTAGCTCTTTTAATTCCCATGGACTTGCTGACTTACAGTTATTCCCAGTGGATACTATTCCTTTCCTTTCCCTTCATTCAATTCTTTTTTTTTCCAACATTAAGTTCATTTTTTTTTCAATCCAGCCAAAAATTATTTGTATTTTTCTTACTTTTTTTGATTCACCAGAAAAGTCACTGGAACATTAAGATAATCTTTTTAACTTGACTTATTGGAGGCTAATAAAGAGCACTAGTTTGGTATCATGTAAGAAATCCTAACTACACCAGCACTGTGACTATAATTAGCCTCCATTGGGATAAGTATGCATAGACAAAAAAAAAAAAAGGCAAAGACAGACTAAGTGTAACTTTGCAAATGTCTGTCACTCATAAGCTTAGTAAATTGAGCTGGGTTATAGGAGAAGCAATTCTTTTGCTAAGGCTTGAAACTTTTTAAAAAATTGCCTGTTCCTCAAATTCAAACTACCATCTTAGAGTTTGCACCATTTGTAGACAAATTTTTAAACAGTCTTATTAAATAAGAAACACAGAGCCAAATACAGGGGTAATAGCCAAAGAGATCAGAGAAACAGCGAATAGCCACTTACTAACCTTAGCTTACCACCACACCAGAGCTTTCCAAGAGAGAGTATCTTCCTGTCTAACCTGAGCTTTTATTGCCTTCCTGTTCTGACTTCTCATTGTCTCTAAGCCCAGCCATATCACTTCCTCACCACTGCCTATCTATACAAACCTCCAGGTCTCTTTGGTTGGTACTGGGATTAAAGGTGTGTGTCATCACACTTGGCTGTATTCTTGACCACACAGAAACACTGCCTGCCATGTGATTGGACTAAGGGCATATGCCACCATCACCTGACTTCTGTTTATGACTCACTATGATCTCTGATCTCCAGGCAAACTTTATTTATTAACATACAAATAAAATGTCACATTTCAGCACAAATAAAATATCACTACATTTCCCCTTTTTATTCTAATAAAAAAGAAAAAAGTTGTAACTAATATAAGAAAAGCTATATACAATAAGTACAATAACTATATACAATATATATAAGCAATAAATACCTTAACAACATCTAGTTCATTTACATTTGACAAACTCAGAGAAAATATTCCATTATTATCCTATTTTGGTAAGTCCAAAATGTACCTGAATCACTTTCTATCTTAACTTACATTACTAACTATCTTATAATGTCTTTCACATTTATACACTTTACAACTTTTTAGTGAGTTGACAGAAACAGCCAGCTGCCTAGACAGTTACCTGATGTTTCTCTGAAATGTTGGAGCATCATCTTCAGCCTATAGGCTTAGCGTATCTGACAGACTCATTTGTGAAGTAGGATGTACACATGGCCTGCAGTTTAACCTCACATTTGGAAGAGTAGTCCATGCACTAGATAAACCTGAATTCCACCAATGTCCTGTTATGATTCAGGATTTTAAATTCTGGAAATTGCTGATGTTTTCAGAATTGGGCTGTCCATTTTTCTTGGCTTGTGGGTGGCTTCATCTCTTTTATTAAATGGCAGTCTACCATTGAGAGGATAGACTCCATCAACCTAGTTACTCTTTCAAGAATAACTGTTTCAACTACTGTTCCACTGCACACCAGAAGCCATCGGTCCATTGCCTGTTTACTTGCCTTCAAAGAGAGGGGCACTGTACCTTTTCTGGATTGCAAAGGCCACTTCAGCGATGGTGCCATAATGTCCTGGCCTCAGAAGATGCCTGTAGCTAAAGCCACCACCATACTTGTCTTAGCAAGGATAAGTAGGCCTTTGTGTCCTGTCTGTCCATTTAGGATAACATACTGTCAGCAGTCTATTCGAGGGCACATTGTTGTCCAGTGGCTAACCTTTGCCACAATGAAAGTTAACTCTATATGCAGTTTCTTCAATGCCCATATCTTCTCTTAAGTAGATTTGTACTGCCAGGAGCCGACATGTCTCATAGTAATAAAAAAAGAAAAAAATGCTAACTTATTAAAACATTTTAAATGCCATATTCTGTAGATCTCTGAAGGTTTGAAGATGACCTGTCTATCTAAAATATCTCTGCTCAACCTTGAAAACTTACCTAATATGACAAGTTCCATTGTAATGTCTAACTACTAACTTTTATTTCTTTATATCATAATAGTTGGTAATAATAACATTCAAGGATTAGCAAATTACATTACATTGTTAAATGACTGTATATGTACAATATCCTGAACAAGATTAGAAATATAGGTACAGCATTTTCTTTTTTTTTTGTTTTTTGTTTTTTGTTTTTCGAGACAGGGTTTCTCTTGTGTAGTTTGCGCCTTTCTTGGAACTCACTCTGTAGCCCAGGCTGGCCTCAAACTCACAGAGATCCGCCTGCCTCCCGAGTGCTGGGATTAAAAGCGTGTGCCACCACTGCCAGGCAGGTACAGCATTTTCTAACAATATCAATCTCTCTCTCTCTCTCTCTCTCTCTCTCTCTCTCTCTCTCTCTCTTATATATTGTGTACAATATATAAAAATCCAACCCAATGTAAAGTATTTAAAACTAGTAATTGTCTTTTGGAAGTAGATTCAATAATCTATTTTTTATCTATATTGTATCTGTATCTTCTCTTTACTTTTCAGAGTAGATTCAATAATACACCTTCTATTCTATCATTTCTATTTTATTCTTATTTTTTATTTTTATTTTTTCCAAACAAGAACCTTAAATCTAATCTCCTTTGTATAGCCCTTTTCCTAACCATTAACAACAACAACTTGTAACTAACCCTCCTAAACAATAAAAATGATCCCAAACCCAAAACCCATTGAAAGACCAAAAGCCACCTGCCCCACACCACCTCTTTGGGAATGTGGGCATCATGTTCTTAAAATTGCTTCCTGCTGGTTGTGGGTGAAGGCATCTTTAGGGGATTCTGAAAAGAAAAATCTTGGGTTAATTGTCAAGTTCTAGGAAAGGTAGCTATATCATTTGTTGTCCAGTCTCTGCATAATGTCAAAGGTTAGGGCTTATCTCAAGTCATTGTTCAAATAGTCTGTGAAACTGGATCATCTCAGCTAGCCATCTCAAAATTGTTCTGAGCAGTTTGTAGTCCAAAGCTGATCTGTGGGTGATGTTTGTCAACTTAGTGGTATTATTATTATTGTCCACATAGAATGCTTGTAAATATGTAAATAGTAAATATGACATAAGCGTATTAAACTACAGCAAGGATCATACATCTCAAAGCAAGTGTGAGCAAAAACAGAACTAAATTGTCCCAGATGAAGTTCAGAGACAAGAATTTGAAGTAGCAAGTCCCATCATTTCCACAGCCAGGAGCAAAGATAAATGGACACATACATGCTCACTTGATTGCTTGTGCCCTGCTTGATTTCTCTACTTTTATGCAGTTCAGGAACCCCTGCTTAGGAAACAGCACTGCCCACATTTGCCTCAGTCTTCCCATATAAATAACCTTAATCTAAACAATTCCCTCCCAAGCATACCTATGGGTGAGCCCAGTGTAGATAGTTTCTCATTAAGACTCACTTCCTAGTTGAGCCTAGCTGTGTTAGCTTAACAATTAAAAATAACCATCACACACATAATAGAATGACTAGAATGACATAATATTCAAACCTGTGGTGATTAATGAATAGGCCTATGGTCTAGATATAGGCAAACCTAACATTATATCTTGCCTCAAAAGTGCTCCCCAGAGATGCATATGTAAAAAATGGTATTGCTGGATGTGATCCCACCTTAAGAAATGGAGTAAAGTTAAAAAAAAAAAGCATATCTTTGGTTTCTGGGAAAACTAAGGTTTACTTAAATAAGACATTAAAACTTTAACCACATAAAGAAACAAATGAGTAGAGTTATAAAATGATTCTCACTCATGCAAAATTCTCTCTATATTTGTTTACAAGAGGAAAGGGGGAAATTAACATTTCTACTATCCCACTAATGTTGGAGAAAGCATAGTAAAGGTAATCTGTTCAATATTTTCCTTTATATAGATACTTAGAGGTATATATTTTTAAAGGTATATGCATATATATACATATATGTATAAAATGAGAGACTCTTACTGGCAACATATAAGCATTTCTTTAAAATTAATAAGAATATAAAGAGTATGTATAAATGAGCAAATGGTATAGTTTCTCAAAATTCATTAATAATCAATGATACAGAAATAATAAAAGATAACAGAATACTATGGAGTACCTAAAGCAATAGGAGATACAGAAGGAAGAAAGGGGAAAGAGACAGATGGAACAAAATAAAGAGAGAGGAGCATAGTAGAGTAGTAAAGGGGGGTATGCTAGTTGCTTTTCGAGTGCTGCCATTAAACACCATGACAAGCCAGTTTATAAAAGAAGTGGTATATTTGGCCTTATGGTTCCAGAGGGATATGAGTCCATGATAGAGAAGCAAAAGCAGGAGGTTGAGGGGTCAAATATTGAACCACATACAGGGAGCAGAGAGTGAACTTGGAATTGCATGAATCTTTTAAACCCTCAAATCCCACCCCCAGTGACATACTTCCTCCAATGAGGACACACCTCTGAATGGAACCAAACAGCACTACCAACTGGGGAACAAGTGCTGAAATTCAAGAGACTATGGGGAACATCTCATTCAAACCACCATGAGAAGGGAGGGAAGGAAGAAAATATGGAAAGGGAGTAGTCCATAATAAAAGACATTGTAACTAAAAGTCTTATGTAGGAATATAATATAGAAACATCACTTTTAAAACTGATTTGTGATATCTTTTAATGTAGAATGTCTTGTACTCTTTTCCCCAAGGATTCATTGCACACTGAAAAGTACCTATAAAATAATCTATTCATCAAAATTACTAAATAAAAATACCACAATTTTGGTAGTAATAGCTAATAATAACCTTAATATCTATCAGCAATAGCACATAAAAATGAAATATGGACTATGCACACACTAGGATGAAATACAATAAGAAGACTTAAAGGGAGCAGAGGGTCTTGAGTGAATAAAATCCTGAGTGAATTTGTATTATTGGCATGGGCATGGGTATGTCAAAGACCTCAGAGCCTCAGACACATGAAGGAATGGCAAATCCTTCCCCCTAGGGTGGAGCTCAGAGGGAAATGACAATGACTTCCTCTGGTCTGTATGTAGATATTGACAGTGTAGGTATTAAATGTGTGCCATAATTTTCTGCATGAATACTGCTACTCTACAAAGACCACTTCTAACAAGATTAGATAAACCTGACTCCCATTCCCACTGTATACTATAAACCCCACCTCCTTGTTTATTTACAACAAGGTTCTCTTGTTCTTTGTTAACTCTATATATTAAATATGTGAAGCTTCTCTGATGCTGATGTTTCTCCATTGGAGAACTCAGTCTTCCCAACACCAGCTTTTCTTTCTTTCTTTTTTTTTGTTTTTGTTTTTTGTTTTTGTTTGTTTGTTTGTTATTTGAGACAGGGTTTCTCTGTGTAGCTTTGGTGCCTGTCCTAGATCTCACTCTGTAGACCAGGCTGGCTTCAAACTCATAGAGATCCACCTGGCTCTGCCTCCCGAGTGCTGGGATTAAAGACATGCACCACCACTGCCCGGCTGCCACCACTGCCCAGCAACTTTTCTGTCTGTGCTTTTCTGTCTGTGTGTCCATCTGTCTATCTTTTGTAATTTCTTCACCATCCTAGTAAAGTCTGTTCTGCAAGGTGTGTGGGATCTGCGAATAACTAAAGGAATTCTAGCTGTACAAGTCAAAGTGAATCAATTTTATAAACAGCTACTGAAGGAAAGATCTTTTAAAACAAGGAATAGATTAATGAGGATTCTGTTTACATAAAGGAACAAAATGAGTAATGACATCCTCTGCTCAGGAAGTCTAGAGGAAGTGCTAGACAAGGTTAACATTGTTGAGGGAGGGGTAAAGAGTAGCTTTCATTAAGCTTTGATTGTTGAGAATTCCTTGTCTTTTAATCTTTATGGGACTTAAAAACTGGGCTCATTGGACTTAAAAAGTTGACTTATAATTAATATAATTTTCTGTGCTTATTTTCTTTCCTAGGAACTTATCCCAAAAATAAACATGAAAGAAAATGTTTTTACCATGAGGAGTAATTTCTCCATCTTTTGCATTAAGGGGAATAATGGCTAATACTATTAAATTGATGCTATTTAAAATTATGTGCAAATAAATGTCTAGACATGCTTGTGAATTTCGAGATTAGGTTAACTGAAACAGGAAGACCCATATTGTTACATCTCCAAGCAGGTGTAACCATTCTATGGGCTAGGTCTCTGGACTGAATTAGAAGAAGAAAATTAGCTGCTCAACAAGCATCCTCTTCTTCCTGACTGTAGACATAATGTGATTAGCAGCCCCATGCTCCTTCTCCATGCTTTTCCTACCAGCACAGACTGTACCCTCAAACTGTAGGATAAAACCACCCCCTCTCCTTTTGTCAATTATTTAACTACAGCAATGAGATAAATATCTCTTAAAATAATCAATTCTGCAAATATAATATTTTTTCATTAAAGTCCTAAGAATTCACTCTAGATGCCTCTGAGTGATATTTAACAAAATAAGGACTCCTTATATTAAACCTACTTTCATTTGCTGAAGCACAGTTATTGAAAAGGTAATTTTATAATCCTAAAATGTAGTTTTGTTTAGATTATTTGTATTTTGTAAGACATTTCTTCTCTTTGCATGCAGTTGGAAAAGTACTAAATATAGCAGTCAAGGTAGACTGGGAAGTGCCACGGAGAACTAAATTCTCAAGACTTTAAACCAATGACTGGCCTAACTTGAATCCCAAGCCACAAGAGGGAACCTATGCCAGGTACCAAAGCTGGATGACTCAGAGACCTAGGGTAGAACCAAACAAGACAGACAAACAAGCAGACAAACAAACAAAAAAGTCAACAAAATGATTCCTAAAGATATTCGACTATACTCGTATACCAGAGCCTACCCGTTATCAGAGATACTTCTTGCAGCAGCTGATGGGAGCAAATACAGAGGCCCACAGCCAAACATTAGGTGGAGCTTGGGGAACCTCACAGAAGAGAGTGGGGAAGGATTGTAGGAGCCAGGAGGGTCTACTGCACTAGGAGAACATGGCCCACAGAATCAACTAGAGCAGGAGTCTTATGGACTCACAGAGACTAAAGTGACAATCATGGAACATGTATGGGTCTCTGCTAGGTCCTCTACATAAGTGCTGTGGTTGTTTAGCTTGGGTTTTTGTGGGACTCCTAACAGTAGGAGTGGGGCTGTCTCTGTCCAGTCTTGATATTAGGGTTTGTTCCTAATCTTACTGCACCTTGTTATGCTGTGTCTGGTTGATATCACTGGGAGTGTTGCTCTTTTCTAAAGGGAAACAGAGGATGCTGGGAGGTGTGGAATGAGAGGAGGCTGCAGTAAGAATGTATTATATTAGAGAAGAATAATTTTTAAAAAATTATCAAAGTTTATTGCCCCTCTCAATCATGCTGATCATGGTTTTTATGGGAGTCTGTCCAGGTTGATCTTATTATAGGATCTAAGTCATCAGAGGATTCACTGTGACAGAAAAGAGAATGTGATGAACAGTCACCATATATAAATATTTCCCAGTAAGTGTGAGAGTCATCGGAATACCTCCCATCTCATCACCCAGAGCCAGTAAACAAGCACACTCGGCTCCATTGAGGAAATTTTGTAAAAACCTACCTTTTCCTGAATTAACTCAATTATCAAGGAAGGGCACAGCTAGATCCATCCATTGGAATTCACACCTATATGCCTATCTTGGCACTTTAACAGAATGTAATCAGATGGTGCACCACATATTGATAGATTGAGCAATTTCACCTACCCCTAAAGTCCTAGTGTTTGTTAGGATAGCAGACATATGGTTTATGGTCACGGAATATTCACAGAATGACCGAAGGCAGCTAAGGGCATATTAAATGCTATACACGGGGTAAAGATAACTGTATAAAAGACACACACATACAAAGGAAGTTTTGAAAGAGGTTACAAAATTATTTACAACAGATAGGAAAGAGAAAGGCAAAAAGTTGGCTAAATAAATAAATAAATAAATAAATAAATAAATAAGAGCAAGAAGGTGGAAGAGAAGAGGAGGGACACACTCAAATGCCTCTAGTGACCAAATATATACTGTAAAGTAGAAAATGTACTAGAGAGGAGGCAATCAAGAGCAGTAGAGACTGTAGCACATAGGAAAGTGTGCCCCGTTCTACACTATTCATTCCTGTTTCAGGTATCGGAGCCATGCAGGAGTATGCACCCATTGTTCCAGACCTTCCAATCCTTTAGAATTTTGTTTAAGTTTTGTCCTTATGAGTAAACAATGCAATTTTTTAAAAACCAAATGAGCCAGTCAACATATTTCTACTCACGGGAATTAGATAACATGCTGCTCGTGTGTACCACCTTCATTCTTGTTATTTGGGAAATGCAGAGTACAATGATCATCAGGAACTGTACTAAAGCTGAGGGTTGAAACTGATGATGGAGGACTTCTGTAAAGAGACTTAAACATTTTTCTATGGAATTAACAGATCTATCTTAAATCCCAAGGGAACACAGAAAGCATACTTACAAATATAGATTCTGATAGTTAAAAAATTAATACGGCTCTCAAAATATTGCCAAATAGTCATTAGGACAAAATGAAGAAGGCTTTCTGGGATAACATTGCAAGGACATAAAAACAGAATGTGCACAAGTGATTGCTGCTGTTGAATCCTCCAAACCCTTTGTCTTTCATCGCATCACATTTGTTGAGGAAACACACTGCAAAAGTTTCTGTTCAAGTGAGTCTGATATGGTAAGGTCAAAAATGTTCCCATAGCCCAAATCTTTCAGAACTAAGTTCTTTTTTTTTTTTTAGGCTTCTCATTAAGTATTTAATTTAATTATTTTTCAGTGCTTGAGGCTAATAGTGCCTAAGCACGAAGTTCTCTTTAATTTCATTAGCAGGCATTTATGAGTCCCTGCTGTGGGTGAGTATGGAAGAAATATAAACTTTAGCGTATTTTTCTTTCTTATTAAGATAAAATGCAAAACAATTCACTGCAATTTTCAAGGTCAAAACAGCAAACTTTTAAAGCCATTTTTGGGAAGTTTCCCTCATCTTCTCCAACAGAAGGAAGGATCAGTCCAAATTTCTACAGCTAAAACTCATCCAGGGGACATATTTTAATTTGAACATGGGCCCACATTTTCTGGAATATTAACTCTTGGATTCTACAGAGAGCCAAAAAGCAAACCTGTAAGCCTGCTGTGGAATGTACATACATGTGTTTCTTAATTCTTTGTCTAGGCAGGCTATCAGCTGAAGGTATTCAAGATGTCATGATGAGGTCAGAAAGGAAGAAGAACCCCCATCTTTCTCTGCAGGATTCATCAAACTATATTAGTTTGCTAATCATCCTGGTCTCAGGTTTGGATGGGGAGGACTGTTTGATGATTATTAGTGTTCAACAGTCACTCCTTATATGCAACTTCTGTCACCCTCAAAGGACTGCAAGATATTTAACTTAACAAAAATGAACATATATCTCCAGTGTGGATCCTATAGTAAAACCTGCCTTCAGTGTGCACATGACTTACCTCTGGGAATCAAGGAGGAATGGGGAACACAATCACACCTGCCTTGGTAATGGCGATATCTTAAAGTAGTCACTATTTAGTCAACTCAGTGTTTTATTCCCTTGCAGTTGCCCAGTATATAAATTCTGGAAGATTTAATGAACACAATAGACATCTTCCACAAATAATGAGAGGACAGAATTCACCTAGACTACAGAAACAGAGTTTTTACATAACCCCTGTCTATTCTACTATTTAACAGGGCAGAGAAAAGGGAATGCTCCTAATATTTGCCTTGTCTAATCCTCAGCCTCTCTCAAGCTCTGATGTTAGCTTGAATGGGATGGATGTCTGGATTTCAGTATATACTACTTTAAGTGACTTTGTAGAGTCACTCAACCTATGATTACATCAGTAAAAAGGGCTTATAGTAGTACCTGATCTGAATCCAGTGTGTGAACTGAGAAATTGTCTATGGAGTACATCACACAACACTTGGTACTAAATGGGAACTCACAACTGGCTCTCTATTGCCTTACCTCTAAGTGTTGCTATTAATACCATCACCCCAGATTCCAGAATAGTAGATGATTTGCCATTACTCTGAGTTCATTGAAACTTAGGGGTGTCCTTGCATGTTTACATCCTACTTCTTATTCTTCAAGAAATATCGCATTGTTTATTACTATATGCACCATCTCTTTAAGTATAGGGGGATATTATCAGACCTTTTCATACACATACAGAGAGAGAGAGAGAGAGAGAGAGAGAGAGAGAGA
>CABHPH010160340.1:0-26689 GCA_902168325.1 Peromyscus nudipes | reverse complement strand
TTTTGTTTTTGTTTTTGTTTTTTCGAGACAGGGTTTCTCTGTGTAGCTTTGCGCCTTTCCTGGACTCACTTGGTAGTCCAGGCTGGCCTCGAACTCACAGAGATCTGCCTGGCTCTGCCTCCTGAGTGCTGTGATTAAAGGCGTGCAACACCACTGCCCAGCTTATTTTTTTATTTTATAATTTAATTTAATTTTACATATCAGCCACAGATTCCCCTCTCTTCCCTACTCCCCTCCACCCCTGCCTTACCCCCAGCCCACCCCCCATTCCCATCTCCTCCAGGGCAAGGTCTCCCCTAGGGATTCAGCTCAACCTGGTAGATTCAGTCCAGGCAAGTTCAGTCCCCTCCTCCCTTCACCCAGGCTGAGCAAAGTGTCCCTGCATAGGCCCCAGGTTCCAAACTGCCAGCTCATGCACTAAGGACAGGTCCCAGTCCCACTGCCTGGGGACCTCCCAAACAGTTCAAGTTAATCAACTGTCTCACTTATCCAGAGGGCCTGATCCAGTTGGGGGCTCCTCAGCTATTGGTTCATAGTTCATGTGTTTTCACTAGTTTGGCTATTTGTCCCTGTGTTTTTTCCAATCATGGTCTCAACAATGCTCGCTCATACAATCCCTCCTCTTTCTCGCCAACTGGACTCCCAGAGCTCCACCTGGGGCCTGGCCTTGGATCTCTGCATCCGCTTCCATCAGTCATTGGATAAGAGTTCTACCACGGGGCTGGAGAGATGGCTCAGAGTTTAAGAGCACTGACTGCTCTTCCAGAGGTCCTGAGTTCAATTCCCAGCAACCACATGGTGGCTCACAACTATCTGTAATGAGATCTGGCGCCCTCTTCTGTATACATAATAAATAAAATAAATCTTTAAAAAAAAAAAAAAGAGTTCTACCACGACAGTTAGGGTGTTTGGCCATCCTATCACCAGAGTAGGTCAGTTCGGGCTTTCTCTTGACCATTGCCAGTAGTCTATTGTGGAGGTAACTTTGTGGATTTCTGGGGACCTCTCTAGCACTTTGCTTCTTTCTATTCCCATCGGGTCTTCATTTATCATGGTCTCTTTTTCCTTGTTCTCCCTTTTAATGTTCTTGAAGCTTTCACATTTTGAATGGCTCATAATAGGTAATATACGTTCTGAAATCAAGGTTGAATTGGGTTGAGTAAGTCATACAGAAAACTCAAAGCAGGCACTTGGTATGTTTGGTGTTCAAATTTTTAGAGTTCTATTACTGCAGACTTTTCTTTAGACATTATCTTCAACTTTCAAAAATAGATTGCATCTTTGGAAATTACTAGGGTAAGGGTAATCGAAGGCTTGCAAATGCAAAAGATATAGGCTTTATATTTTGAACAACTTTTACATCAATTTTCTTGTACAATTTTATGGCTGGGGTTTCTTATCTAAGCCAGAGCTAGGAGCGTATTAAGCTGAGATTATTCACAGATATTTTGAATCCCATTTGGCATTCAGAATTCTTATGATTCCTACTCTATCTGGAACACCATTTCTTTCCTTAAAAAAGTAAATACAGTAAAATCTACTCCCGTAGGAAAGAATAAAAAAGGATAGTGGGCATCAACATATAATAATTGTGGTCATTAAGATACTCATTTGTGCTACAACATTTGCAAATTCCTTGCCTTTTTGTCTCTAGAAAATTGGAGTACAATGTGGAATGGAAGGTCAGTGGTCATACTTCTGCAGCTGAGCATCTCATTTGCAAACATGGGTGAAACATCAGCTAGTTAGGATGTCAAGGAAGCTCAATAGGAAGCATGGCTCTGGAAACTGAATGGCAAAATGTGCCACAGTTCACAACTTCAATCATAATAATTTTTCAAAAAACCCATAGTGCATATGTCTGCCCAAAATACAGTAGGAAGTGTGTGTATATGTGTATATGCTACCATTTTTAATATGAGCGTGTATGTATGTCTGTGTACATGTCGTGGCACATTCAGAACACATGTGGAGGCCAGAGGACAATGTGTAGCTTCTGCCTCATCTTCTGCTTCTAAGGCAAGGTCTCTTGTTATCCATTGTTCCATGTGACAGACTGGCTGGCCAGCAATCTTCTAGAGATTCTCCTGGTTCTTTCTCCTATCTGCCTATAGGAGCACTCTGGAATTATTGATGCCTGTGCTATGGCATTGAGCTTGATGTGGATTCTGCAGTCAGAATTCAAGTCACCAGGACTGTATGTCAAGAATTTTATCCACTGAATCATTGCCTCAGTCCTAATTTTTTCTCTTAATGTTAATGCCCTGATCATGTAAAAGAGCTTATTTATTTTGTGACTTAAGAATGGACATGCTGAGTTTTGAGGGAGCAAACTGGCAGAGTAGTGTGGCATGACTCCTGCCTTTCTTCCAGATCATTTTCCTTAGGGCTGTCTACAACTTCAGGGAAGCAAATAGAAATGTCTCCAGAGATCTCATGCCTTGTTTTACCATCTTTCTTAGAGGGCATGATGAATATCTGAATGGTTATATCAATCCAGATATAATATGAAGAATTCAGACCTTTGAATCAAGATTCTGATAATTCCTAACAGTGGAATCTCATATAGTTATGTACAGTATTTGATCTACTATTTAGTAGTGTGTCCTGGGACTCACTGAGGTAAATTATAGATGTGTCTATGTGTTAAACAAGTGGTTCACAAATAAGATTAATTTTTATACAAAAGTGTCTTTGGGGAATGCTTTGGGAGATTCTTGATTCCCACATCTTGGAGAAGCCTCTTGGTATCTAGTTAGTAGACACAGCAATGATGGTAAACATATCAAAACAACATTCTGCACCATTCTTGCAACAAGTTTTTTGTTATTGTTTGTTTGTTTCTGCAGACTACCAATGGACCCTGGGTTACAAAACCTGGTTTACAGAAAGCTTAAAGAAAGATGAGCAGTAAATGACACACACTGCTCTTGATGAGGACCTGCATTTGGTTCCCAGCATCCACATTACATGGTTCATAACTACCTGAAACTCCAGCTCCTGGTGACCCAACTCCTTCTGGGTTCACTGAACAACTGAACTCATTAGCACCTGTATACATCCTCCCATTTAGACAAGTGCTTACACATATCATTTTAAAAAGTCTTTCAAAAAAGAAAGAAAGAGAAAGAGGGAAAGGAAGGAAGGAAGGAAGGAAGGAAGGAAGGAAAGAAGGAAGGAAGGAAGGAAGGAAAGGAGGAGAGAAGGAAGGAAACGAAAGAAGCCTGGTTTAGAATCTTTCTCTTTAAGTGGTGACACATAAGATACATCATTGTCACATAGGAGTGTGGAAGAGCTAAAACCTTCTTCCATCCCCTTCCCCATCCACATCAGAATTTGTATTTGAACAAGACTTTAGAGGATTTGTATCTTGTTATCACTGGAGGAAGTCAATACTATTCATTCTTCATTCAATCTAGCTCATTCTTCACCTGTACTGCATCAAATCATTACCTGAGTGGTTTCAGATGAAGCAAGAATTACCTAGTCACATTGTCACACCCTGAGAGATACTGGATCACTGATGTGAGTGGCCCTATAAGCGATATTTTTTTTAATTAGCCTATTGTTGATGTCTCTAGTTTTGTGTAATTCAGAGTTTGAAGAATTTGAGTAGAGTGAACACATGCCATTAGATGTGTGAGAGAATGCAGATTGTGCTTTTGTTCTAGAATACCACAGCATTACTTTCTTTCACTAGTGGATGCTGAAATTAAAATATGTTACAGATTCATAAAAGTAAACAAAAATAATTAATCACAAAAGATAAGTTGAAAACAGGCTATGGAATGAAACAGAGAATTCTCAAAAGAAGAAATATGAATGAATAGGGAACAGTATAAAAGTATTTAATGTTCTTAGCCATCAGGGAAATGTAGATTAAAACTATGTTAAGATCTCATCTCGACCTTGCCAAATGGCCAGTATCAAGAATACATATGACAGCAAATGATTTTATGGATATCAGGAAAGGGGAACCCCTATACGGAGGTGATGGGACTGTATAATAGTGCAGTTAATTTGGAAAACACCCTGGAGCTCTCTCAATAAGTAGCAAATTAACTATTATATGACTTCTAGAAATGTACTCAAAGGACTCCATATTCTACAACAAATCTGCTTTCCTATATCGCATTATATAAATGCTTCTCTGTATCCTAGTACAGAGATATTTGTACAAAGTTCATTGTTGCTCTGACCACAATAGCTAGAAATAGAATTTATCGGGGACTATGGGGGTCCAGCCCCTCGATAGTCCCCTCCCAGGGTCCGGGAAGAATCTACAACCAGCTGATAATTAATCTTTGATGAAAAGAAATTAATCTATGTACACGAAACTCCTTAGTTCATACACTTTGTTCTGTGATAGTTCTCTCTCTACACAGCTTCTATTCTGCTCTCATGTCTAGCTCCTTTCTTGCCTGATTTCTCTATATTTATCTACTGTCCCCTCTAGATTCTATCTTAATTCCTTCATCTAGTTCTGTCCCTTCTAGGTTCTCATTCATCTAGTTCTTTCCTCTATCAGCTCCTCTCCCATCTCCTTCTCTCTCATTTGGCTCTTCCTCATCTTGTTCTTCCCCATCTGGCTTTTCCTCATCTTCCATCTCATTCCTCTAGTCCTCTCTTCTAGCCCTCCAATATAGTTCTTCCCCATCTCAGTTTGTTTCTCTCAAGTTCTTACCCATCTAGTACTTCCATTCTCTTTTCTCTTCTCTGTCCTGTCCCCTGGAAGCCCCGGTACATAAAGGGAGGGTCCAAGCTAAATTGTGTAAAGCTATTACTTAACGTCCACCTCTCCTAGGTGGTGTCTCCTTGCGGAATTTACCATAAGTCAGGAGACTTGCCTGTGGGCTGCTATCATTGTTAGTCCTCGGAAGTTGGGGCCCACCTGGGCGGTGTCTCCTTGTGGAATTTAAGTCAGGAGACTTGCAGGTGGGCTGTTATCATTGTTATCCTCGGAAGTTGGGCGCCCACCTGGGTGGTGTTTCCTGTAGTCCTTGAAGGTGGCTAAGAGAGATAATCTGATTCCAGAGAAAGCCTTTCCTGAGGCTGTTCTCCAAATACCTGGAATGTGTATGTCCAGAGAGTGATCAGTCTACACTGTTAGTCCTTCTTAGGGGAAAGTCAATAGGAAAAACTATGAAGGCACACATGATTTTCATAACAGAATACAGCTGATATATAACAAGCCAAGTAACACCAAAAACTCCTTGGGATTTGGCTTCCTCTGGAGGAATTCCCTGATTCCTCCAGGTAGTGACTTTGCCATAACCAGCTGAGTTCTTATGATATTTTCCTGTGGCCTGCAGCAAGAATTAGTTTAGAGGTCCATCAACTGATGATTGTATAGCAAAAATGTATTATATATGCACAATACAATTTTGTTTAATATAAACAAAATGAAATTATGAAACGTGAGGGTTAAATGGATGGAAATGGGAAAATTTATACTGAGTATAACTCAGGCCTAGAAATATAAGTGTTGTACGTTCTTTTTAAATATATTTTTTTCATTTTAAAGATTATACTATAATAACATCACTGCTTCCTTCTCTTTCCTTCCTCCAAACACTCTCATATACCTCTCCTTGCTCTCTATTAATTTCATGACAACTAAGGAATGCTAAAAGTAGGAGAAATATTCTTCCCTGGGAAAGAGCACACCAAATGGCTAGCCCTGAATACATATACATACAAATAACGCTATATAGACTAATGTGCAGGTTATATTTATGTATTTATGTGTGCGAATATGCACACACATACACTCACACACACACACACAAACACACACGTTCCTTTTCATATGTAAATCCATGCCATAAATCTTTAGTTACGTTTGATCAGTTTGGGATATTTGTGCAGGCCAGAATGTTAGAAGAAGGGTCATGGTGGCAGGGTGTGTTAAGAAGAAGGATAGTAGGACCTAAGTCAAATGATAGGAAAAAGGGAGAGTACTAAAAGTAGAATGCCGTCAGCAGTGAGGGGAATGGGGGATCAAGGGCATGAGGGAACATGGGAGGATGGTTAAACAAAATAAAAGTGTATGAATATACCATATGGTAACCTGTTATCTTGTAACCAAATAAAAAAAACATAATTAGCAACAACAAAAGTAATTAGAAGTGAGATACCCTGAATGGCAAGGTAGTGCTTCTCCTAGAAGACATGTGTTAGTTAAGAAAATACCAGTACCAGCTGTGGAATACCTCATTGTAAGATGTACACATATTTTCTAGTACCCTTTAAATAAATGCAGGCTCTTGCTCTTCTTTCTTTTTGCCCATTAGAACTCATAAGAAGACCTTATTGCTTAAGACACTACACACTTTTGTTGTCAGATACAGAGAAATCAAGCTGGGAATGAGTTGGAAAATCCCTTCTTGCTTCCTAGCTTTCACAGGGCCAGAAAGTGCTGTGTAGATTGCAACGGGGAAAAGGCATCTGTAGTCATTCTCAGCTGTGAGCCCGTGGTGCTTTAATACCCGTTATCCAGGCAAGACATGCCCACAGCAATGACGCAATAGCAGCATTACTGTTATGTAGTTGATCAGTGCTCTCTGATTGAATTTCAAGTTTGCCCTACAGGAAAGAACCCATGCTAGGTACTACTTGGCTGGGGAAGTCAGAGATCCTATGACAGATTTTAATACTACTTTTTAGATAAATTGACATAGTGTCAAACTGCTTAGTAACATCTGTGTCTAAACTCACAGACAAACATTTCTCTCAATATTAATCAAAAGAGCCTCTCTACACAATGAACAGCATGGAAAGCAAAAACTTATGGATACTCAGGTGCTGAGAATAAGTGACAGCTGAATGCTCAGTCTAGACAAGAATTTCATACTATGCACTCAAGGCTCTGGAAACATTGGGGGAGGAAGGTTCAGAAGGAATGTTAAGGTTGGAAAATGGGGAAGGCTGTAAAATATGATCATCTAACATGGGATAGTTACTGTAGCCATGAACTTAAAGCATTTGTGGTTATCTTCACTGATCCTACACAAGATCACCTGTATTAACAGCCAGAGTAGAGCAAAAGGAATGGACATTGACCTCACAGAAGATGTGAGAATGGATAATAAATACACAAAAACCTGCTCAAGTTCATATTGAAGAAAAAGGAAATTTAAACCCATGTAAGATGTCAATGAAAATGAATCACAATGACTAATTTATAAATAGTAATTTACATAAAGTATCCTAGAGGAAAGGAGTAACTAGATGACTGGGGATACAGTTCAGTGTTAGAGTGCTTGCCTGAGAGAAAGAAAAAGCAAGAAAAACCCAGAGCTTTGTGGTTGAATGAACAATTTATAAGTCCATTTAAAATATCACTTATGTACTATGCTAATCATCTTTCAGTGAAATATGACATTTCTAATTATTAAAGTGAAGTGATCATATCCCAATCTGAGGGCATTGAGAACCTCAGCAATTCCAAAGCTGAAAGCTTTCACCACAATAATTAATAAAAATAAGAATCCTGCTGTAAACATAGTGAGAATTTTGCCTTTTTCTCCTTCATTATTTTGCTTTCATTGCTTTGTACTGTACCAGACATCGTAGACTTGGTCAGTAAATATTTTTTGAATAAATTAATAATTGAATGAGTGAATGAAAATATCCTCTCAGGAAAGAAATGAAGAATTAACATTTATTGAATATCAAGTACTATCCTCATGCTAGGGACCTCATGTATTCAAGCCACTTAATAGCCATGGCACATTGTAAATAGGAGGCATTATCATCTTTTTCTCAAAGCTTAAATAAAATATGAGACCTAAAGAATGTAAACCCAATCCAAGGTCATGGGGCTTTTTGGCAGAAGCTAGATCCAAGATCAGATCTGTTGAAATTTGGCGCAAGTGCTCTGGGCTTCACACTAAAGAGCAGCAGGACAGTGATGATCCTGGGATCTGATCCATCCAGGCCCATCTGGCCCTGCTTTCCTCAATTGAATGCCTCCTCATGCTCCTCCCTATAACTAAGGCTAGCTGTCCACTTCTCACTTACTATTCAGAGATAAATTATCTTGTTAATAGCATGGTGAGTAAGTTATGATGAAGGCCCCACCATAGAGGCACAGGTGAAAATTAGGCACCCTCTTCCCCTGAGAAAAAAAAAAGAGCAATTTTTTGAGAAAAAAGTAAAACTTGAAGTTGACAAGAATAAATTGAGTTGAAAATTGCTTTGAACTGGCTGGATCTCTCAGCTCTCTTCCTCTCCTTTTCCTTCTCTATCTTCTTCTTCCCCTTATTTCTCACTCTGTCAACTCCTCTTTACTCATACAAACAATTGTCCTCTAACTAAAATCCAGATTAGATCATTGACACCATGACTCCTAACAAGCCACTTTTGTCTCTCATGTGAAATGATGAGCTACAGAAAACTTAAATGAATTTTCAACTAACTTGTTTATTCCATCAAGGCAGATGCCACTATAGAGTCTTGGCTGATGGACAACCCTATTTGTAGATCAAGCTGGCTTCAAACTCACAGAAATGCGTCTGCCTCCCAAGTACTGGGATTAAAAGAGTGTGCCACTGTGACAGGTGGGAATATTCAACTTCTTCCTGGGTTGAGATTTAAATGAAGTCATTATTTGAAATTGTGAATCTCTCTCTCTCTCTCTCTCTCTCTTTCTCTCTCTCTCTCTCTCTCTCTCACTCACTTCTGTCTTTCTCTCTATGCATCCATAAATCCATCTATTTATCACATTTGTGGTATGTGTGTTGGGGGGAGGTGAGAAAAAAGCTTCAGCAGAAGTTAGCTAGAGTCAACAGCTTCTCCACACTGAAAAATGATGTGCAAACACTATTTCCTCATTCAACATAGAAAACTGTTAGAAAAAAATTGATAAAAGAATCATGTTATCTAGCAGTGAGTATGAAGACTAAAGTAATTAGATCCAATTCATAAAGATAATACTAATATAGGTTTATAGTTTAATATATATTATATATATAAACCTTATATCCATATATCTATATCCATATAAATATACATATATGATGGAATGAGAAGGGCAATTTAGGAAAAAGAGGGAGATAAGAGGGAGAGTGAGATAGACCAGAAAAGTTTAATGGATACACATATGGTTAAATTCCATGGTATACTTAAGTGATACAGTGCCATGATAAAATCTTCCCCTTTATACAAGGAACATATGCTAATGGTGTTTAAAATGGTAGTATGAGTGGTTAGGAAATCGGTGTCTTGTCTTTCAGTTTTGACCAATGATTTTGTACTGAACAAATGCTAAGAAATGCTTTTCTCAAATTTCGCTCACTTGCTTTTTGTAAAGATTTGTGTCATTGTGAGGAAAAAAACAGATACCAACACATGTGGCACAGAGTCCATCTATAATTTATGTGAGAGAAAGTTATAATTATCTTTATCATAATTATCATCACCATTCCTTTGCCAGTACAATTAAATACGTTCCAATTTTGTTTCCTCTCAGACCTAAAGTTCAGTGCAACAATAGCAGTAAGCCTATGCTTTTGGGAATACATTAAATATAACAAGGATGATTTATATTCAAGTTAATATCTAATCATCATAGCTAAACGTCTTCTGCCCTATAAGAATTGTCTTTCTTTTGTGGGTAATGTTTGCTGGTTTTATTTCTCTTTTTAAAAAATAGTTCTACAAGAAAAGTCACTGCTTTCTGTGGCCAATAATTTTTAAGTATACTGTAAGTTCTATTGTTTATGACTATGTGAAACATTCATTAAATAATTGAGCATCAGAAAAAAATGGCTTATCACCATATGAACTAATATATTTTCTCTTTCTATAGGCTATGCATTAATCAAAAGATTGACTGGTTCTTTTGGCCTTGATATCTAGGAAGCTTAGTGCTAGATTTACTGCTAAAGTCACTGTATTAATTTTTTAAGGATATGTTTTCCTTCTGTTTCAATGCTATTTTTCTTTATGCCTGCTATTTTCTCACATGCCACTTCAAATCAGCCTTGGGAATGGATGGAATATAAATGAATATATTAACAAGCTCCAGCATAAATAAATGGGAAATGAGAGAGAGTAATGTGGAAATTGTAAGATCCAAAAGGATAATTCATCCTGTGTAAATTACAATCAGCAAACATAAACCAGTGCCCCAGAAGGAATGTGTTGTCCTCAAACAGTGATTTGAAAATAGAAACAGATTTTTTGGCAATTATTGAGAGGTGAAGGGAAGGATGTGCATTGATAATTTATGTAAAAATAACACCAGGAGCATTATGATGGGAATTTTTACATATATCACTAACGTGCATTAAAAACTTGGCTGGTGGTATCTTATTTTGATCAAGTGAGGAAACAGATACTGATCACACAGTGAGATGAAAAGAAAATTGGTACAACCATTTTTCAAGGCAATTTAGCAATATCTGTCAACATTTTAAATGCATTTTTTTGTGACCCAGACACCTTTGAAAATCAATGCAATACAGTCATAAATTCATGTGTAGAATATCACCAAATGCTATTATTTATGGGAAAAATATAATAGTACAAACTGTAGGATACATACATAATACATTCTTTATATATAGATTTATGTCTTCAATATATATTTAGGAGTGTACATATGTATGGAGTTTAGTAAAAAGAATGGAGCAGTCCCTTGGGAATGTGTGTAGAAATTTGTGTGATGGTTCTAATTTTAGTTATATTGACTTGTAAAAAAACATTTTTTACATAGATGTATGGAGACTAAGATCATGATCAATAAAGAGGCAGATAAGTAGAAATATATATGCATTATATATATGCATATATATATAATACTCTTCACACTCATGTTTTCAGTGATGGGGCAGAGACATTTATAGAATGGCCTTTATTGTATAATAAATTTCATTTCGGAAATATGTAAAATCATTCATAAGTATCTATAATTTATATAATTGCTATAACAAAAATCAGTTTTAGAAATGAGCTCATAAAAAGCAATTGTGCTCTGAAACACTAAGAGGAGTCACCTCATATTATCTAACATTTTCAGATCAGGAGGTTAATTGATGACAAGTGTCAGCAGTACATACCTTTAGCAAAGACAGAGTAAAAATACAGAAGAGCATACATTTACGGTGGTCCAGACCCTGAGCTCAACAACAAAGGTAGAAAATCATCTTTGAAAAGAACTGGCAGATGTTTTGGTTGCTCAGTAGGAGTGCAGCCTGAACATGCCTGATCTCATTTGAAGAAAGAATGTTTGTGATAATTTTGAAAATACCAATCGCAGAGAGAAGACATTTCTTGTGAAATAAAAACTGGAACAGGTTCAGGATGTTTCACTTCTTCTGTTGTCAGCTCTCTGTCTTACTTGTTCATCTGTCTGTACTTTTTTCTCTCTGTATCATCTTGTTTCCTCCTCCATTGCCTCCTGATTTTTTTCTCTTTCCTCGTCCTTTCTTACCTGTGACCCCAAATTATCATATTTTAACACTTCCCAACTCTAAAAACATCCTAGGACCGTAAGATTACTTATATTTATGACTTACATATGGGTGGGGAGTCGGAAGACAGATAAAGGAGTGTGTGGAAGAGTGTGAGGCATAATAGGTCTTGAGAGAAAGCAAGAGACATCACTACTTTTAAAATGTAATTGATAGATAATAGTCACTTCCAATAGATCAAGTGTCTACTTGAGGACATATATGCTTAAATACAGGGAGGAAAACTGATGGACACATACACACTGATTATTTGGAACAGGTAACACTTATGAATTCTAATATTTGAGGATGAGGTGGTTATCAATCTTACATTATCTTATATTAAACTAATGATGGGTCAGAACTCTTATATATAGCCATTATTCAAAGGATAATGTATGCCTGAAATTAATCAACATTTTCTGAAACTGTTAAGCAGAAATTCAAACTCATGTCTTTCAACCTGTTTAACATAGAAGCTAAGCTTTCCCAAAATTAAAGTTAGGATACTAAGAAATCAGCATAAGGAATCAATGGATTGATTGAAAGAGTCTATAGTTAAGGTTTTGCTCCACTCAGGGAGTGATTTTGAGATTCCTACCCCGGAAATTACATTGGGAAGAGCTGTACAGTCCATAGATAAACAGAATAGGAATACACGTTTTAATACTGTGAATATTTTTCTGCAAGTGCATATTCTTTTCTTCAATAAAAAAAATCTGAAACATTCAATAGGTCTTCAAAGTTGTCTGTTTCCTATTATTTTTTTAAATCCTGCTGAAAGAGAAGCTTTAGTTGCTAATATTAATAAACATCATAATTATACTAATATAGCCAATGTTTTACTATAAGAAAACAGTATTATTATGACTATTCATACTCAGTTCCATGACCATGAGATCACATTGCAGGATGAATCACATTTGGATCATTGGGGTCTTTTCTTTTACCAGGTAGAATGATTCAGTTTCTTCTTATGAGCCCTTGAAATCTTATTTCACTTTAACTCATAAAGAGGAACTCATGAAGCCAAAAACACAGGCTAATGAGGTCTGCTTAATTTGGACCTTAGTCCATTGGTATAGTTGTTTCACTTACAGGTTCATTTGCTCAATTCAACAGAATCCTCTTTGTAGCAAACACAACACATTTGTATCGCCATTCAATCTACATCCATCTAGTACCCAATCCTTCTGATATACACAAATAAACTCTGCCTTAAAATCCTCTTTAGAGATTGGATTAAGCCCTGTCATTTTGTCACAAGAATGGTAAATTAAAATCATTGGTCCTAACATTAAATACTTATTGTACTTTGAAGTTAAGGGGAAAAAAATTGTCAACTGGTTGGTCTTTTGCATTCACAGTTAATTAACTGATCAATCTAATGTCAACAGAGCAAAGGTAGGTGGGAAGAATTTTACTATACAGAAAATTATACATGAAGGTAAATCCAAAACCAGTATATTATTTCATCTGCATGATTATCATTGTAGTAATTGCCTTGGTATATTAAGATGTACTTTGCGCCGGGTGGTGGTGGCGCAGGCCTTTAATCCCAGCACTCGGGAGGCAGAGCCAGGCGGGTCTCTGTGAGTTCGAGGCCAGCCTGATCTCCAAAGCGAGTTCCAGGAAAGGCGCAAAGCTACACAGAGAAACCCTGTCTCGAAAAACCAAAAAAAAAAAGAAAAAAAAAAAAAAAAAGATATATTTTGCATTAGAATGTGTTGGAATACTTACCCATATGGACTTGGACCTTCTTGCACCAAACCTATCTTGCCTCCAACTGGGGCTAGAGAGGACTTCCATTTCTTCTTTTAAATAAAAATATGACATAAAACGTAGGTTGGGTATTGTGGTTTGAATGAAAATGAGCCTCCATAGTCTGATATGATTGAATACTTGGTCCCCAGTTAGTAGAACTGTTTGGGAAGGATTAGGAGATGTGACCTCATTGGAGGAAATGTGACTGGAGCATGGAATTTGGTGTTTTCAAAATATTCATACCATTCCAAACACCATCATCTTTTCTTTCTGCTTATGGATCAATATGCAAACTCTCACCTATTCTTGCTGCTGTTAACACTTTCTTTTATGAGTTACCTTCATTAATGGTGGTTTGTCGCAGTTATAGAAACCCAAATGCATTGAGGTTATTGATTGCTTGTTTAATGTACAATCAATTCACACAATTTGAAAATTTCCTGACACATTTGTAGAGTAAGCCCATTCCTTGATAAGTCCATTTGATTTCAACTATAAGCATAATGATGAAATTAGCTCTGGAATAAGAGCTTTCCCATGAATGGATTTGGATCAACCAACTGTCCCACATATCATGTATTTCATGGCCATAAATTTGCCTAAGATGATGGCCATCAAATGATATTCCATAATACTTTAGATGAGTAGTGGAAGCTGGATAGTGGTATCAAAGGCCATATAATAGAATTCAACTGTCACATTCCCCTTCATTCACATGACTGGTGTTGATGCCCTAAATAACCATGATAAATGGAAATTATGTCTGGTGGTTATCAATGCCATTGTCTAAAAGAGGACCTTCTTGTTGCCTCTTCATTAGGTTGTTTTAGAGAATCACTCTTCTTATAGCTCAGAACTTGAGGTAGTTCCAAAAGGCAATGTTGGAAGCTACAGGACTTCTTAAATCCCACAGTACCACTAGGTCAAAGTCAAGACGAGGGTGACTACTTCTTAAAGCGAGGGGAATTGGGATATCAATCTCCCCCCAAAAATTATTGTCAAATGATCTTATTGACATCACTGTAAGTTTTGGCACATTTGAGTAAGACCAGTTATGGTAGGAAAACATTGATTGGTTAGACAGGTATTATTTTGAAAGTCGATCACAGAAGCCTTCTTTAGTCAACTTTCAGTAAACAAACTTTTAAAAATCAAAAAATATTTTTTGTTTAAAAGGAAGTTTATCATAGTTTATTTCTCTCCTTACATACTCCCCTCCCTGTTTTATAGACTGCCAGATTACTTTGGAAAATAACTATTTCTCCCATGGCTCTGTAAACAGAAATAGTTTTTGATGAATTTTATTGATATTTTGAAGCCAAGTTGTTTTTCAAAGTGTTAGTTTTACTTTTATTTTAGATTTCAAGACATTTTTCTGTCCATACCCTAGGTTGGGGAATGGAATCTGGAGTTTTGGGCTTTGAATGACTGTATTTAATTCCAATAGCAGTTAAGGAAAGGTGACATAAGCTTAGAGCTCCTGTTCTAGTGACTTAAACGTATATTGACCTTAACTTACTTATGTGTAAAGAGAAAACATAAAATCCATTTTATAGCTTGAATGTGGCAATTAATTTTGGGGGAGTGACTTATAGAAAAGGGAAGATTTCTTTATTCAATTTAGAATTTATTTAATATTATTTTGCTATTTTGATAATCTCCATTAACTATCATTCCACTATGATAGAGGCCATACTTAAAGACTTTCTATAGTAAATTTACTCAATGGAAACATTTCAATTGGCAAAATATATTGATGTTTATTGGTGTCTACCTTAGATAAACCACTGGATTCTGTGCTGAGAACATATTTTTCAAAAGTGCATAATTTTATCATTTATCTATCACCTATATTGGCATCAAGTTCTTCTCTATCATGTAGACAGGTAACTGTCTATCATCTACCTATATATCTGTATGTAAAGTGTTCAACATAAAGGCAGTGGGAAGAGGGGAAAGGGCAAGCTAAACCAATAACTGTGCTTAATATCACATCATAGCACAGAAAATCCTCTAGAGGAAGTTTTCTTCATACCCAGTAGAAACCATGGAGAGAGATTTCATTTCCTCTCTTGAATTCAATGCTTCATTTCATCCCATTTGTACAATAGCTTTTTGTCTGGCATTCAAGAGCTCAAATGGCTGCCTTAAATTTCAGGAATTGTTCAATACATACTCATCTTTTTAAATGCCTGCAGAAGCTGTACTTCTTCATTCAGTCATCTCAAACACTAGTTCACTATTGTCTTTTGAATACTATTTTAATTCACTGGAGAAGATTGGGCCTTGAAAGTTCATTCAAAATTCCCTTTGTACCATGATCCCTTCTTTCTACTTCCAAAATATACATGGAATTCCACTGTGGCAATAGTCAATTATTATAGTAATGATATACACTGCTTCTTTTTTATTGAAAATGCATATTGCTTACCTGAATCTGCAGACCTCTAACCAAGACCATGTATAATGGCATTTCTCTGGCATAGATTAGCCCTTGTTGAATATGCTACTCATTTCGATACTTTCTTTTTGTGTCAATATTTTGTCTTCCCTGTAAGATGAACAGTTATCTTATGTACTTGTTTTCATACAAAATGCCTCCTATGTGGTAGGCACTCCACAAACAACTCCTTATTAAACAATACACAATCAATCTGTGCAAGTAAGAGCTAATAAGAACAAAAGAAACATACTGCCAAGAAACTTATTTAATTGTTCTGATATTTCTCTTTTTATTTATGGAGACATGAATGGTTTAAATTTGGATTGCAGTTTTGTGAGTGAAAAGTAAGATAACTTTGAGTGGTCTGCAGCCCTTCAGTTTCACATCACTGAAGCTACAGTGGAAAGGGCTCACATCCCAGATGAGAGAAGTGATGTAAGACTTTACTCTTTGACTTTTTTGTATGTGTAGAAAAGCACAAAGAGGCCTACACAAAGTTTGTGCCCTGGTGGCTTGGAAAGGGTGTCTGCAAATGTGCTCTCAGGAAATATTGTGTTGATGTATCATAAACTACAGCTGAAGGGTAATATCATAAACTCTGATTTTAATATTCACTAAAAGTGTTGGTGACTGATCTCATCTCCTTCCATCCTCCTTTTAGAAAATCCCAGGACACAGAAACGAATATGTATTTATTCTAAGTCATTCACTTAATTATACTCCACATTTAAAATATCATGGTGCCTGTGCTTTGTTTAACTCTACTTGACACTCAGTGATTTGTGATTCTGCTCTTTCCTGAGCATGTTTATTTTTAAAAAAAAAAATGACCTTGAAGTTTGGAGCTCTGCTGCCTAGACACAGGATCAGACTTGAATTGTGAATGATCATTTTGTACATGTGTGTATATGTGTGTGAGTAAGTGTATGTGTTTGTGTTTATCCATTTCTTCTTCTGATAGAGTCAACATCCCCATTTATTATTTTAATGTTTCTTAGGAAGCATTGTGCCAGACTTTCCTGTGGTTTTTTTTTGCTCATTAGTCTTCTAGGTGAATCAGAGATTTCCTGCAATGCCACCATGACTTTGCTCAGTAGACCCTCTGGGCTGTTCATAGAGTCTTTTGAATGACTTTATTATAACAAAGTTGACTTGGAGCCAGGAAAGGCTGAACTCTAGCATGGGGCTTTCCTTAGGATTTTATGGATTTTTTTTTCCTCCAAAGTTTAATGCCAGTTTAATGAAGTTTTATAGCTACTAATGCTCTCACACTCTGGATACGCTAAGATATATGTAACAAAACAATAACTTGAAATAGGTAAATTCATGATTAAGTTGCACTAAAAACTAATGCTACTTGGCCATAGTTCATAATTTCTAAATACATGTCATTTAGGATGATTGGTGTCTTCAGCCTTGTAAGTCTTTCAAGGAGAAAGACTCTGAACCTAAATCACTGCTCTAAGCTGACAGTGAGGCTCGTATTTTCTGAGCTAAAGATATACTTTTATGGCCACACAGTGGACGCTGTTTATCACTCATCATAAACCATAGAAAACCATTTTTGTTTTAAATTAGGTGCTCAGGATTCTGTCCTGTAATCTGTTTCTCTATTTCCCCCTCTCACTTTTTGTTAGTCCATTTTCAACAACTCTCAATCATTTACTATTTCCAGCAAGTGGTTCATATTTTATATCTCAACTTCTTTAAATGTATTTCATCCTAGCTGAGGTCACCTTAATTTACACCTTAAATTACAGTCCCAAAGCCAGCTTCTCTGCTGCTGATATTGAGTAATCCTGTGAAAGAGCACAATTTGAAAATAAGGAACAGCCTTATCGAAAGTTCCAGGCAGAAGAAACCTATGAATTTTGCATATATCTCTCATACTTTTACTTATTGAATTATATCTCTCCCCTTCCTTTGAGCCACTTAGTCAATTATACTTCATTTTACTGCCTAGTCTTATTCTAGAGGCTGTCTCTTCAAACAGATCCTAAGTAAGTCTCTATTTCTCAGACTCAGTCACTCAGCTGGGCCTTAATGGTTTTTAAGCCATCTTGATTGTATTTATTAAAATATAAGACCACACCAAATTATATCTACCTCTTTGGCCCAGAGTTGATCCTCCCCCTCATTCTTACTCCTAATCACTGAGGTCTATATTTTTGTTGCTCGTTTTCACACATTGAGATGAGAGAGTTGCCTGAATGCAGAATATCAACAATAGGAAGGAGGAACACAATGGAAACAAGAGACTCCTTGAAAACCACTCTAATTTTAAGTCACATGAGTTTTGTTTTAAGATGTGCTTGACAAGCTACCAATATATAAAAAAGAACAAATAAACAAGGGATGTTACATGATGCTTGAAAAGACTTTTATCTTATAATTTCTAGAGCAACTAAAAGAATACCATAACTCAATATTTTTTTACATAAGTGAATAAGGAAAGCAAACCTATTCCCAATGGGAAGTAAATGTGTGTATTTTGCTTCAGTGTGATATTGAGGAGAAATATAACTCTGATCTCCTTTGCTTTCTCACTTGGTTCTATCCCTCCTTCTACTGAACCATGTGGAATCCACAATGAGATGGAAATATTAAATTTCTAAGTTTTATGGAAGGGAAAGAATGGAACTTAACACCTCAGTAAGCATGTAGATGAATCTGTTCTTACTAAATTCCTCCCATTATCTTTCTACAGCTGCCAAGTGGCCTACGATTGTTAATGTTTCCTTAAGGAGTCAGGGAATTCCTCAAGGATGATTTTTTTAAAGATCATACAACAGTAGCAGCAGAATTAGAGGATAATGACATTGTTGCATATAGACTACACAGGTTATTGGAGTCTACAGTCTGACTGTAATTGTTCCAAAGAGGTAATACCTGCTATGTGATTGATCATCATCTTGGTCAAGTTCTTACTGTCCCTGTTCAGAAAACAGCCATGTGGAACAAGATTAGTAATCTGCACACTGCCCCACACAAGGTGATGGCTACTGCAGTTCTGTACTGTTGTTGCCTCATCACTGTGCCCAAGGGCACTTGCATTATCCCAACTCTTGTACCCAAGAACCTGATGCTATGGCCAGAAATAATGCTACCATTTGACCAGTGGTTTTACTCCTGCCCTGGATAATTTCAGAACAGTAACCACCTGACCCCTAAATTTTAGAAAGTGACAACATTTCACAAGTCTTCCTCTTAGAAATTCATGAAGCATCTTGTTAAAATGTGCATCAGAATCCCTGCATAAACACACTAGCTCTTTTTGTATTGCTGTGTCTGAAATATGGCCAGAACTATAACTAAGAGAGGTTTTCTTTGAGCTCACAGTTTAATGTTCATCATGGTAGGTTGGATGTGTGTAGTAAAGCATGATTCATTTCCCAGTGACCAGGGAGCAGGAATGAGGGATGCTAGTACTCTCTGTTCTCCCTCTGTAAACCTTTTATTCTTATTGGAACAACATCCTCAGAGGTAGTGTCACAAAGATAATTCTCTCAGGAAATGCCTTCACAGGTGTAGAGGGGGAAGTAAAATGAATTTGAAACCTTTATGCATCCTAATTATCTTTGGATTACTTGACAAAAATATATTTGATATCAAATACAAACTATTTGACACATGTATTACCTCACACAATTATTATTTAGGTATAGTAGGAACACTTAAAATCCATTTTCTTAGCAAATTTCAAGTATATAAAACGTTATTATCTGTTATAGTTGGCATTGTCTACAATGCATGTATTGAACCTGCTCCTTACATCTGAGCAAGTCATCATACTTTGACCTCCCCAATCTCTCCCTACCATCAGTCTCTAGTAATCATCATTCAGCAATATTTCTGCCAGACCATCTTCTAGATTACATGCATAAATGAAGTAGAGTTAATCTAAGAATTCATCAACATATGGATGGATAAACAAAAAACAGTATTTTACATAATTTAATACTACTAATACAACCTTAAAGGGTAATGATTCTGACATTTTGAACAATACAGATGATCCTGGAGAGTATTCATTCAAGTGAAACAAGCAAGTTGTCTCCTGTGTTAGCTCCATAACAAGCATAATAACACTGTGAGAGAAGAGAATATAAGTCTCAAGGTTAGCTACATACATTATTCTAGAGGCTCATCTCCCAGTCAGCAGGCTCCACAGGTTACATAACTGTCCTGCAGTTAGCATTCTAGCAGAATCCTTGAAGACCACTGTTGTATCCCTGAAAGAGCAATGTTTCCTTTTAGAAGCAATGACACACAGCAAAGATGAGCATTTTTATTCTGAGGAAAAGCAGTCCTTTTCAAGCCAGCTACATCTCTCATTGTGCCCCTGGCTTACCCCAAGAGCTTTGCACTGTTTATCAACCTTAATCAACATGACTGACAGAAAACCTGATAATAGACAAGGGGTAATTCTGCTGGTGGGGGTGACCTCTTTTGAAATGTCAGGCCTGAAGAAGCTGCATTTACATTTCTTTGGACTCCAGGCTTTCAAAAGATTTTCATCTTGCACACCAAAGAGATGAAAGTGAAAGTTATTTTAGTATCCATCTAAAATTGCACGTTAGGCTGGCGATCTCTCAGCATCTTCTCTAAACTGGGACCTCCTATGGTAGGATGGATAAACTATCTGTAAAGTAGTAGCTATAAAAATTGCATGCTCTCAGATGGTGATATTCAAATCCATTAAAAAAATAAATATTGTCACAGTGTGTATTTTAATTAGCTTAAAGATGTTATCTTTACTCTGTCATAAAATAAAGCCCAGATAGAAATTTAAGAGAGAAGAAATAGGCAGGATCCTTGCTCTATTACATAGCTAGATTACCTTGGGAAGCCTGGTACCCTCTCTGAGGATACTTTATGGTGGATACAAAGGCAAGCATAATGTACTGTTTTGGTGAGAACTGAATTGATGTGACTTAATAAGAAGACACTCATCTCAGGACTCAGTATATATTAAGTGCTTCAAAGACCTTAACTTTTCCCAACACTGCCATCCCATATACTTAACTGTAATTGAGATCCTCTCCACAGAGAAAATAAAACAATATCCTAGAAGAAAGTAGTTCACCTCAGCATGTTTGGCTCAAATTATGATTAAGTATTGTGCTCTGGCTGAATACTGTGATTTACTACTTAGCATCTCAAAGTGTGGTGCCCGGACAAGCAGCTTTGGAGCTTATTTGAAATGCAGAATTTCAGGCTTCATTCTAGACCCATTTCCCTAGAACTGTCACTGGAGCAGCTCTTCATGATCGCTGTGCATATTCAGCACTCTTTAATGGAAAAAACACTAACTCAGGAATAACTTGCACTTTGTGTGAATGAGTAGATTCTAAAGTCTGGAGTCTATAAAATTACAGATGGTATAATAAAGCAGGAATGTCTTCAACTGCTATTTTTGTAAAGGTCAGAGATTTTTCTGGAAGAACAAAAACAAACCTTGGCCCTGAGTTTGTGTTACAAATGGTATGCACATAAAGATTTTTTGATGTGAATGCATTCAGATAAAATTGTGTATACCCAATCAAACATAGATAGACAGATACACAGACAGACACACACAGACAGACAGACACACACACACAGGCACACACACACAGACACAGACACAGACACACACACACACACACACACACACACACACACACACCACTGCTAGTAGTCAGGAAGTACCTTGCCTTACTCCTCTGGACACTTTTTGTAACGTTTATCACTCAGCTGACATGTTTTCTATTTTCTTCCTGTCGAGAAGAAAAGTGTTTGGAATTCTGTGAAGCTGCCCTTTATTCCACACTGCAAGGGTAAAGAAGTAGAAGAAAATGCATGGATTCTCCTTGCTGCATAAGACCCTGTGTTGAATCAGTAATCAAGTCATGTAATAGGGACCTATTTGCAAACACCACTGTTGCTTGAGAAAGAATATTATTGTAGAGGACACTTTGAAAATGGGTCCCCAGAGGACAGACTTTTATCATCTTAGAAGTTGAGATGTTGTTTTGTTTTTCATCCAATTCACATTCATTTCTTATTCTTTCAGGGGGTTAGATCATATATTTCCCTCTGTGGTCAAAATAACTAAAATAGTTTTACTCCTAATTTGAAGATGTTTCATCATTAAAATTATATCAATCTGTCGACCATCCACAGGGAAGACTTAATTTTCACTTTCTGCTATAGTCAGCATGGTTGAGGTTCAGAATTTGTATAAACTTGAAATCTATTTAAAGCTATTTCTGTAAACCTGAACTTATCTGTTACCTTTTCATAGTCTTTCTAACCAACTAACTATCCATTTTAAAGAGCCAATAAAATTGACCTGATTTCAACTAAAAGAGATAAACACAGTTTATATCTTGCAAATTCAGAAATTATAGAAGCAGAGTTTATTGACTAAAAGCAATAAAATTGTGAAGTGGAAATATATAGAAGTGCTTTGCTGTTGATGTTGGATTTTGGAAAGCAACTTGGGAAAGTGGATGAGAACAGACATCCCTCCAGGGGAATCTTCAGAGATACTCTGCTAGGAAGCCTCCAATGACTACTAACAAAGTTTTATTTTTCCTAAAGAAAAATACTTTTATTTTTAAGAATGGTATTTTGTTATTTGTAAGGTGACATGGGCCTAAGAAAAGAAAAGAAGAAAATACTCAAGACCCCCCTTAAGCATTTCTATCTTTGACCTATTTGACTTATATATCTATAACTTAGAAAACTATTCACTTCTCCTAGTTACCAGTTTCTCTTCATTAAACACATCAATGGAAAGTACATTTTCATGGTAACGCTGTCTCCACTATGTTACCCATGAGTCTCTTGTTGTGGAATATTCCTTTACACTGTGTGAAGATGTGTCACTGTGATTGGTTAAACAAAAAACTAAATGTCCAATAGCTAGCTAGGGAGGAGGTATAGGTGGGAGAGAGAGAGCTCTTGGAAGAAGAAAGGCAGAGTTGCCAGCCAGATGCAGAATAACCAGGATGGGCATAATGAAGATGAAATAATGAGCACA
This sequence comes from Peromyscus nudipes, assembly GCA_902168325.1. Classification (NCBI taxonomy): domain Eukaryota; kingdom Metazoa; phylum Chordata; class Mammalia; order Rodentia; family Cricetidae; genus Peromyscus; species Peromyscus nudipes. The sequence continues at coordinate 3,999 of CABHPH010160340.1, read as the reverse complement.
TGGAAAAATACAGATTAAAAATGTGAATTAATTTAAGTTATAAGAACTAGTCAGAAACAAGCCTAAGCTAAGACCTAGCTTTCATAGTTAATAATAAGTCTCCATGTCATTTTTTTTATGAGTAGGCAACCCAAAGGGAATTCTATTTATAGTCTCTTGGTTTAAATAAGTGTCCTCTTATATTTATACTCTTAGAACATAAGAATCTTGAGGTTACTTCCCTCAGCTCATTCCACTAACATTGGTAAATGACAAAGAATGTTCTAATGAAGAATAATATAGATTGACTTTAGAAGAGGTGGTCAAAAAGATTTCTCTTGCAAAACAATAGATTCTAACATAGACCTCAATAGTGATTCAAAAAAATCAGACCCAGTATATAGTACACTGCTAGTCATATGGGACAATTTTTCTTCAACATCTACCAAGCACAAACAGGTCCAGACCTGACCTGAACTTATCTTTTGAGAATTCTTCAAGGACAGCTGTGATCAGAAGGTGGCTTACTCGTAAGTCATGAGCCCAACACTGACTGTCCATAACACTTTAAACCAGTTGGTTCTACACCTTAACTTATCTTGGGAGACTTGGAAATTCAGGAACTGTGCTTCAACACTTGTCAAGTACTCCAGATGAATGTAAAGGACCAGAGAGGCTTAAAGTACAACTTTAAAGAGTTTACCAGCCAGAAAAGAGATTAAGAAGTAAAAACAAAACAAACTAAAACAAAAACCAATGAATAAAATTATATGATTGAAAACTGGATAATAAATAAGTCTGTACAGTTATGAGAAGAGAAAAATGGCTCTTCAGTGCTTGGCATTACCACATGGATGGAAAAGTCATACGGGCCTGCTGTAAGGCAGCTGCTTCATGGGCCTCTATATGATCACTCAAAATAGTCAGTTACTGTTCACAGGGAATCCAGAGAGTGGGTTCAGGAACTTCCCAGAGCCGGGGGAGTAAGTGCATCTCCTGCCCATACCCTCCAGAATGAGGCTAGGCTCTCTGGGAACCAAGGGGGCAGAGCAAGCTACCAGAGCTGCAGGAGGTTAAAGAACACTTTTAAAATATCTTTAAAAGTTTATGTGTTTTCAGAAAAAAGTATCAGACACCAATAAATACAAATAACTCAGATGATCCAGCCTCTCAGAATCCCTCTTTTGCAGTTTCTTCAAAATTCTTCATCAAGAACAATTTCAAAGCTGCTAGCTGAGACAATTCAGCCTCACAGACTATTCAGCAAAGACTTCCGATAAGCTCTATACTTTCCTATCACACAGAGACTAAACAAAAAATAATACAGCTGCTCCTAGGACTTGAGCATTATACCAATTTTTTCAGGGTCCCCTAAAGATGTTGCCACTCCCAGACAACAGGAAGCAGTCTAGAGAATATGACAACCACATTCCCAAGTGGTAGGGTGGGTGTTTTTTGATCATTCAGTAGGTTATGGATGTTTGCCATCATTTGGAAGAGTTGGTTATGAGTTGGTACTGGTAATGGTCAAAAAAAAATCTTAAGAAAGGAGATTAGATTTGGAAATCTCTGTCTGAAGGGGAAAAGGGAGCTATAGTATAAAAATGATAGGATAAAATGGTGGGTTTTTGAGTCTACTTTTAAACAAACACTAGTCTAAAATATTTTACATTGGTAAGGATTTTTGCATGTTGTCACAAATTTAAGGTTATTTTTGTTAACACTGTATACATGTTTCTACTCTTGCTTAAGGTATTGTATTTATGCAGCTCATTTAAAAAATGTAAAGTTTTAGTCATTGAAAGCTATGCAGGATAATAAAGATAGGTTGGTAGTTAGTCATCTATAGTAATCAAACTTAAAGTCATGTTAGATATGTTTTCAATGTCAAACAGAAATATATTTTAAATAGATGCTCTTCAAACACTTCAAAGACCTACAAAATATGGCTTTTAAAATGTTTTAATAACATAATGCTTTTCACGACAGTGAGACTTATCTGCTCCTGGCAGCACCGATTTACTTCACAAAAGGATGATGGACAATGAAAAAACCTCCATATGAAATTTGCTTTAAATGTGTAAAGCTAGCCATTTTTGCAAGAAATAGCCGTTGCCTTGACTGCTGATAGTATGCTGTCCAAACTGGACAATCAGGACACAAAAGAAAGCAACTGCTGAACTTGGCCAAGACAGGGTAGGACAGTCCTTCAAAAATTTCCTGATTCACTGAAAAATCTATTAGATATTCTAGGCCTGCAGGCCAAAGATGGGTACCCCAATATTACAGAGGAACCATGGGTAACTTTCCAGGCAGTCAGCCATTTCTGTCATTTCTCATAGTTTTGGAAGTTGCTTGCTATGCACTTCCTGTTTACTTAGGTAATATATCCTTCTGGAGTCTCTGATGGTTATTTCAGAATAGATACTATACAATTTTCCTTGTTACCAAGTTTAGAAAAAATAAAAACTTACATAAGAGATGCAAAGTTTATAAGTTTGAGAAATATAACAGCTTAAGTAAATCATTTATCTAAGAAGACGTTTTCAGGTCAGGTCTAAAAAGATTTTTTTAAGATGGTTTTAAAAGTTATGACAGAAAATGGTTTAGGTATGAAAATTTGAGCACACTAAGATACAACAGATAATACAGTACTTTTTCCAAATTTGTCAAATACATAATGGAATAAACATTGTGAATGTGATTCTACCTGATAATTTTTCTAATTATATGTAATTTTACTTGTTAGAGTTAAAACATTTCCTTTTTATTTAGACAAAAAAGGGGAAATGTTGTGGGATAGTTGTACACTGTGTCAAGTTGAATTGCTGTGATTGGTATAATAAAAAAGCTGAATAGTAAATAGCTAGACAGGAGATATAGGTGAGATTTCTGGGAAGAGAAAGGAAGAGGAGAATGTATTGAGGCCTGTAAGAGAGACACCAACAAGATATGGAACTAGTCGGACATATGGAATGAAAGAATGGTAAAAAGGCATAAGGCAAAACAAAGATTAATATAAATGGGTTAATTTAAGTTATACATGCTAGTGAGACAAATGTAAACCAAGGCTACGCTTCCATAGTTAATATTCAGTCTCTCTGTGGTTACTGGTGACTGGTGACACAAAGAGAAACCTGACTACAGAAAAACTGTCTAAATTTCTATATTACATCAAAGTGAAAATAAGGACTAGGTAAAGCAAAAGATCTTCTCATCCATCCTAAAGTATGATCATATTTATTACATAATTTGTGCTCTCATTTTCACAAAAGTAGTAATAATAATTGTCCCACAACAACATCAGAAGCCATGGTGACAATAGCCAGAAACTATGAGGGAAAATTAAAATTGTTGTCATCTACATTTCATGAGTATGCCTCTATATGGCAGATAATGTTTCTTCCAAAGCCACAGAAGATGTGAAAAGCTCATCAAATGCAACATCTAACAGTGTTCTCACTTTGTATGTCACTAATTTCTAGCTGTCTGACCATTGGTGAGCCCTTCTTTGAGTTCATTTTGCATAGTTATATCTGTAACACAGGCATAATTTTAATTTATTTTCTTCCTAAAATATTTTATGTTTTCTGTTTTACCATACCATTTGTCACTGAAGTTAGAGAAAACTAATACACCTGCTTAAGGGTTCATCTAGTACTTTACTCTGAGTGCAATAAGCAGCAACTAGCATATGGTCCATGAAATTTGACATAACATGGGCATATGGGAAAGATAAACCTGAATAGAAAGCAAGGTAGAAAGAGAAGCATGAGAGTTCTGAGGGTAAAGATACTCATTCATTTGTTCATTAATTCATCCTCTAAATAGGTATCATGTTCCAATTGAATGTGCACATAAATATGCACATAAAGTCCTAAAATTAGGGTAGAAAATAGTGCAGATTTTGCACTCATAAAACTGAGAATTTACTGAAGTGATTTCCAAAGAAAAAATAATTATAATTTACGTGAACTATAAAGGGAAAATGAAAATAAGGAGGAGAGAAGGATATAAGAG
>CABHPH010160339.1:41679-61434 GCA_902168325.1 Peromyscus nudipes | reverse complement strand
CACACACACACACACACACGCACACGCACACGCACACGCACACACACACACGAGTGCAGTCTGGGAAATCATGAAGAAAGTAAAGATACTGAAGATAGGTCAGATGAGTCAGGGAATATAAATATGTATTGCTTATAAATCTTGAGGAAAAGTAGACCTTAGTGAGGTATAGTGAGTCCTGAGTAATAACGACGACTAATAATAATAGCTAGCATTACCACACTTTTCACGTGCCAGGCTGACTTCTATGTGCCTCACCTGTCACTTCATTTAATCCATGTATATTAGGAAGGGTTATTATTGGCACTTCCAGTTTCCTTATGAGGCAATATCTACAAAATACATGATAGTCAATGGGATGGTGCCTCTTCATTTTTGTATTATAGAATCATAATTGTAGAGTTAGAAGAGCCTAGAAGTCATTAGTGATGGTTTGGGAGACAGGTCAATGGCAAAGCACTTACCCAACATGAACATGGTCCTGGATTCAATCCCCAGCACTCCACTTCTAGGCTCTTCTAACTCTACGAAAGAAAAAAGAAAAAGAACTGTATACTCACGAGGAGAGAAAGGAAAGTTGTGAATTCAAGATCAGCCTAGACTACACAGAAAAATCCTGTCTCAAAAATAAGGGATGGGGTGTGACTCGGTGATAGAAGGCTTGCTTAGCATGATTGAAACCCTGGATTTGGGTGCAGCACCTCAAAAGACAATTCCTGAAATAGAAGATTCCTGTATCTAGGGTGTACCCAAGGTTTAACTGGATCCAGTCAAGAACACTGGGTGTGGGGGTATTGTGTTCCCCAAAATATTGTGTATGCTAATAAACTTATCTGGGGTCAGAGAACAGGACAGCCACAATATTAAACATAGAGGTTAGGCAGTGGTAGCATACGCCTTTAATCCTAACATTCCAGAGGCAGAAATTCATGTGTTCAAGGATACACCCAAGCGTGGTGACCCACGCCTTTAATCCCAGAAAGCACGCCTTTAATCCCAGAAAGTCAGCCTTTAATCCCAGGGAGTGGTGGTAGAAAGCAGAAAGATATATAAGGCATGAGGACCAGAAACTAGAAGGCATTTGGCCTGAGCAGGCATTTGCCCTGGGGAGGCCTTTGGCCTGGAGAAGCATGTGGCTGGTTAAGCTTTCAGGCTTTTAGCAGCAGTTCAGCTGAGACCCATTCTGGATGAGGGCTCGGGGCATCCAGTCTGAGGAAACAAGACCAGCTGAGGACCCAGCGAGGTGAGATAGCTGTGGCTTATTCTGTCTCTCTGACCTTCCAGTGTTCACCCCAGTAACTGGTCTCAGGTTTGATTTTATTAATAAGAACTTTTAAGATTCATGCTACAACTGGGAGCATTTTATCTTCTCCAAAGATAGCCCTGCTCTTTGCATCTGGCCACTAGGGTCCCGTAAGTCCTCTGGTTTGTGTTTAGAATAACATTGCCTCCATCACCAGCTCTGGGTCAGCCCAGAATGGAGGCTCTGATCTGCATGGCATGTAGGGAAGGAACATGCTCTCCTTCCCCAAATGTCCTGTCTTAGTTGAGATTTTATTACTGCCATAAAAACACTGACCAAAAGCAACCTGTAGAGGAAAGGGTTGATTTGACTCACACTTCTGTGCCACAGTTCATCAACAAGGAAATTCAGGGCAGGAACTCAAGGCAGGAACCCGGAGGCAGGAACTGCAGCAGTGGCTATGGAGGAATGCCACTTACTGGTTCGCTCCCCATGACTTGCTCAGCCTTTTTATCCAGTCCAGGACCACCTGCCCAGGGACGGCACCATCCACATCACTCATTAGTGAAGAAAATGCCCTACAAAGCTGCCTATTAGGCCAATCTAATTGAGGCATTTTCTCTTCTTAGACAACCCTGGCTATGTCAAGTTGACAAAAAACAAAATCTAACCAGGACATGTCTATAAGTTAATACAACTTAGAATGACTAATAATGTCAGTTACCAAGATATCTAGGAGTCTGTCACTTGTTACTTCATTTATGGGACAACGAGTCATGGAGTAGACACTAACATTTACTGAGCAGTCACTATGTGGTGAATGCTGTAATATGTGCCCAGATCCTTCCTTAGGGGTAAGGACTAGTAACAACCAGCTGTTGGAAATGTCCTGGACAAGGAGCCTGAGACTATAGTTTCCCCCCGAGGCTGTGCCTCAAAAGCCACACGACCATTGTGTCCAAGGTTTCCCCTTCAACTGTTTCTATGGTTACTCTCACCTTGTGATGCATTAAGCAGGGTGGCAGAGTCATAACTCCTTCCCTCCAATGTATGACAGTTCTGAAAACTTGTCCCAAGCTCAAAACTCCCTGCGGGATTGGCCTTGGCTCTTAGCCTCTTCCACATCCCTGTTCCCAGCATATAAAGTCATTCAACAAATATTTATTGGACATTTTTAATGTGCCAGCATCTTCAGGCAAGAGTACATTGGATATATATAGTCAATATATTCTACATCACGTCTATATATCATGTTTATGATATAAAATATGTTCTCAAGGATGGAAAGCATCTAGCAAAATATCAATATTAATTCCTTCCTTAGATGTCTGCCAAGGGAAAAAATGTAAAGACTCTCATTAAATTCTTATTTGATAGGAAGAGATAATAGGAATGGAACTATATTAAATTAAATTAGTTCCCTTAGAACTAATGGAAAAGGGAGTTGATAGATACCATGACTGGAATCTAATTTAGTTGATGTCCCAGGTAACATTTAGGGTCTTCTATCTGTGTGGCGTAAGTCCTCTTGCTACATTCCACATAGCGCAATGTCAGGGTCATCTGAATGTTTATGTGAGCATATGAGGAGGGTGCTGTGTACTGTATGAATCTGTAGCAGAATTAATGACACACGCCTGAGTAAGATATGTATACCAAAATGTTTTTATTTTTTTATTATTATTTTTTTTTTTGGTTTTTCGAGACAGGGTTTCTCTGTGTAGCTTTGCGCCTTTCCGGGAGCTCACTTGGTAGCCCAGGCTGGCCTCGAACTCACAGAGATCCGCCTGGCTCTGCCTCCCGAGTGCTGGGATTAAAGGAGTGCGCCACCAACGCCCGGCCAAAATGTTTTTAAATTAGATTATATATATTAGTAATGAAAGCTAAATCTAGACACAGTGGCTCATGTTTGTAATCCTAGCATTCAGGAGGCTGAGGCAGGAGGATTGTTAATTGAGGCCAGCTTGGGCTACATAGTGAACTCCTGTTCTTCCAAGGCTATTATGATGCTTTTTGCATTTGCTTCTAATGTTTGTGATGTAGAGCTAAAATTGAGGCCAGCCTGGGTTACAGTGTGAGACTCTGTCTCAAAATAAAAAAAGGGACTCACAGGGAGATAGCTTTTCAGGTAAAGATGCTCTGTTGAGCTTGATGACCTCAGTTCAGCCCCAGGACCACACAGTGGAAGAAAAGAATCAACTCCTTCAGGCTGTCTTCTGACCTCTAGTTGTGCATGGTGCACCCCCCCAACACGCTTACACATGCACAAACACACACATTAGTGCACACACACACATACCCCAAATAAACAAAGTGTAATAAAAATTTAAAACAAGAACAAAACCCAAAAAGCAAAATGAATGAATAATAAAATATGCTATCTTTGAGCAAATTCTCTGCTGAAGGATAATGTCTTGCAAACAGCCATGACCTTTTCCTGTCTGGATTCAGATACTAATACTTTAGGTTTTGTGGGCACATCTGCATTGTCCTATGAGTGAGTGCATGCCACTAGAGTCCCACAAAGCTTCACACACACACACACACACACACACACACACACACACACACACACCCCACACAAATAAAAACCCAGCCCATCGTCGAGCTCTGCCTTAACTAACAGTTGCAAATACAGTTGCCTGTAGCGAAGCAGGTTGATGGAGTCTGATGAGTTGGGGGAGCCCCTAACACACTTGCTGCTTGCTTGGCTTCATGCAGCTCCAGTTAGCAGTGGCCCTGTAGGAAGATGGTGAGCCTTATATAGGCTGATCTTTCTATTTTTCAAAAATAGCTGGAGACCTGGATCTTTACCTCCTGGTTTTTAAACTTGCACAGTTAATTCAGACAGTAGCAGCACACCTTGGGACCCCAGCAGAGCGGTTTAGCAGATTGCATTCGGCCCTGCTGTGTAGCTTGTATTGCATGGCAAGTTTTAAAAATAATAGTTCATCTGTTCAAGAGGCAGACTGGAGATTTCTGTCTCCAGCTGAATATAAGCAAATAGCAAGCATTGCTTAAGTAGGAGGTGTAGCTCTTAAGTGGGTGTTTCGTATATGTATATTCATGAATTATCCTCACAGTAACCTTGTAAGGAAGTGTACTCATTATTCTGTTTCATTGTTGTAACCTATTCCCTAACGACAACTTAAGACATAGTTACATAGTAACCTCATGGCGGCAGGGGTGGGAGTGGCTAGTCACGTTGTGTCCACAGTCAGGAAGCAGAGAGATACATGCTGGGGCTGAGTTAGCCTTTCCCCCTTTTAGCCAGTCTAGGACCCCAGCACACAGAATGGTATCATCCATGTTAAGGACAGATCTTTCTTCCTCCGTTCAAGCTCTCTGGACACACCTACTCACCTACCCACTCCCACACCTACCCACCTACTCCACCATATCACACACAGCAAGTGTGTCTCCTGGATGTTTCCAAATTCAGTCAAACTGACAACAAAGACATTAACCGTGGCAGAAGATTGCTGCTTTAGCACACTCACTCACCACAGCTAATGTGTGGCAGAGCTGGGACTTGAACCCAGATTCGAGATAGGGTCTGAGCACATAGTGTTCCTACACTGTAAAAGGCTTCCTCTCTCCAGCTGCCTTCCTCTTTAACCCTGCACTAAGTGCCAGTAATGAGTATAAAGGCCAGCCTTGCTCTGTTTCTGCTTCCAGCTGGATTTGGGCTCCAGGGTCCAGGTCCCTTCCCGCCTACTTGTCTACAGGCTCAACTGTGGACTTCATGGCTGTGGCGGGGGAGTCATATCTGAGATGCTTTCTTTATTACTTGCTGTGAGGCTAACTCCCTAGCAAATGTTGGGTCATAGGTCTGCATCATGACTCCTGTATGTATATTTTATCATAATTAATTTTTTGGTAAAGCCCACTGCTTTGGAACTTGGACTAGTTCTACATACAATATATGGTTTAATTATCCATCTTGTTTTTTCTCATTTGTCCTAACAGGCCCCAAGCACATGACTTCAGATAGATGTAGAAAAGTATTTTTTTCTTTTAAAGTCACAGTGCCAAATATAGGAAAAGGAAATCAAGCAGAAATTAGAATGGGTTTGAAAGGACAGTGAAAAATCCAAGTCTGTGTTTAGTAAGGCACTGTTTGAAGAAAGAAGTGGAAATTTTTATTTTCTCTAGCCAACATAAGGGACAAACGAGGTGGGGTTTGCTTTTCTGAAGTGCAGCTCTGAGTTTTACTGTTGGTTTTGAAGATAACTCTGAAAAGCAATTTCAGCTACAAAGAAAATGTAGGAGGCAAAACAAATTATGGCTTCTCTTTTTCAAAAGGTGCAGATACCTCAGGGAGCCCATGGAGTTGCTGGTTAAGCTCAATTCAAGATGCAATACTTTATTCCACAGTCCTTCCCTTCTGATGCCCAGGGAAGCTGGATTGTGCCGGCAGGGTGGGGGGATGGGGGTGGGGGACGATGACCATCTGCAGGTTTAGAACTCTGAGGTCACGTGAGATGTGTATGAGAGGTTCTCATGGATGTGGACTCAGGATAGAAAGGTTTGCTTAGAATTGTTAAGGTTTCAAAATTGTCCCAGGACATGTCCTTAGTTTCAGACAAAGTGGGGCATTTGGTGACCCTAAGTTCTTTGGACCACTTCATGAATCCTTTCTTCTTCCTGTTCCCGTGTGCTCCTTGGGGTTCAGCCTTTCTTCATTCCTAGGAAGGCAGGTGTGGCTTCAAGGCTTTGGGTGGTCTTCTTCAGTGTCTCCTGCATTTCCTTGGTAAGCCTCACCTGAATGCTCCACACAGCCCAGATTCCCAGCATCCCTCCTCTGCTTCTCACCCACAGGTTTGGAGTAAATTCTGGGAGGCTGTAGTTCCCCAAATCCAGGGGCAACGTGGGGGGCAGCTAGGTTGGAGAAGATGGACTGCATGGCAGAGGTTGGTGCTGAGGACAAAGCGAGATTGGAGAAAGATTAAGATAAAAGACTGGGAAATGGAAGGGTCATTTCAAAGTCACTTACCCTGGAGGGTGGGTTTGGGTAGACAGGACAGTAGAAAAGTGTCTGGCTGAGGAAGCTAAGGTGATACACTGTGGCAGGATTAAGCAGAAGAAAAGTCCTTATCATGTCAGTTGACACTGACCTGTCCTAGGACTGGGCTGTTATCTCGCTAATCCTGTTTCTCGGAAGGTCGGTTGGAAGCTGCATTCCTGCTTGACAGTTGTCTTAGCAGGGTTTCTATTGCTGTGATGAAGCGCTATGGCCAAAAAGCAAGTTGGGAAGGAAAGGGGTTATTTGGCTTAAACATCACAGTTCATCATTGAAGGAAGTCAGGACAGGAACTCAAACTGGGCAGCATCCTGGAGGCAGGAGCTGATGGAGAGCCCATGGAGGGGTACCGCTTACTGGGTTGCTTTCCCTGGCTTGCTCAGCCTGCTTTCTTATAGAATCCAGGACCAGCAGCCCAGGGATGGTACCACCCACCATGGGCTGGGCTCTCCCTCAATCACTGATTTTAAAAAGATATCTCACAGCTAGGTCTAATGGAGTCATTTTCTCAGTTGAGGATCCCTCCCTTCAGATAACTCTAGCTTGTGTCAAGTTGACATAAGACTAGCCAGCACAATGACTTTAGTGTGAGTGACTGACTCCATTTTGAGTTTTGTCTGGTCCAGTGGAGCAAGCCCTGAGGAGGAGCTTCCTCCCAAGCTGAGACCTCTTGTTTCATCAGTAAGTTCAGTGATAAGGATGGTCAGCAGCAATTCACACCTGGACCCACTGTTAGCCTCTGGGTTTCCAGAATTTTCCCTACCCACACACCCTAGTCTTCTCCAGGGTGACCATTTAATAGGAGTCTCTTGCTGCTTCCTGCTTTGAAATTAGCCTGTCCAGGAGATGCCATCATCTGTCACTCTACTCTAACAGAGCCTGCCTGTCCACAGGGTATACTGTCTGTACATAAGTGGGACATTGTCCCACTGCCCCTGCAGCTGGAATTGCCTCTGGTGAGTATCCCCAGGCCATGAACTTCTCTTTTCTTTCTCAAATATTTCAAGAGATCCCACAGCATGAGAAGAATACAAAAGTAGAGGACAGTCTGAGTGTGAGCCTTAGAGATGACTACAGAGGCTGAATTCAGCAGTGTGTCTTTGGCCTTAGTTTCTTAGTCTGAAAAAAGGGGGGAATCATCCTAGTACTTATTTCAATATGTGATTAGAAGGACTTCAGAACGGCTGACGCCTACTAGACCCTCTGTAAATGCTAATATCTTCTAATGCATTACTAATGCTATTATTGTTACTTATTATCTTTAGCATAAACTATGAGAAGGACAATAAAGGAGGAAATCTGTCTACTTACCTATTGTCTATTTACCTAACTTTCTGTCTGGCTATTTAATTTATCTATTTATTCATTTATTTTGAGAGAGGATTTCATACAGGCTGGGACCCAGCCTGGCCCTAAACTTGTGGCAATCCCCCTGCCTACAGCCTTCCAAGTGCTGGGATTACAGCAATGTTTCAATGATTTGTATAGGATTTCCTCTACATCATGAATTTTTATTTTGTTCTTTTGAGATTCTGTCTTCATGTTGTACATAATTGCTAATGAAATAGTCTTGCTATATAGACCAAGCTTCCCAGAACTCATAATTCTGCCTCTATCCTTTAAATGCTGGTATTACAGATGTGATCCTTCATGTCTGGCTTGCACTTTCAATTTTTAAAGAAACTATCTCCCTCTTCTTCATGCCTATATCCTTCCTCACCAAGCCATAAGATTATAACAGCCATTGTTTCCAAATGAACATTGGTCTATATGACCTGTCCTTGCAGTGGGAAAGCCAATGATACCAGTGACATTCCAACTGTGCCTTTGACTTTGCTTAGAAGAGGGAAATTTGAGCCTAAGAATATCAGGTAAAAATATACTAGAGACAGGGAAGTTGTCTTAGTTACGGTTTCTATTGCTGTGAAGAGACACCATGACCACAGCAACTCTTATAAAGGAAAACATTTAATTGAGATAACTTACAGTTTCAGAGGTTTAGTCCATTCTCATTATGGTGGAATATGGCAGCATGCAGGCAGACATGGTGCTGGAGAAGGAGCTGAGAGTTTTACATCTTGATTCACAGGCACCAGGAAGTGAACTTGAGCATAGGAGACCTCAAAGCCCACCCCCACAGTGACACACTTCCTCTAACAAGGCCACACCTACTCCAATAAAGCCACACCTCCTAACAGTGCCATTCCCTATGGGGGCCATTGTCTTTCAAACCACCACAGAGGTATTTGGGGAGGAAGGGGTTCTCTATAAACCTAGTCTCCTTTTGTGTGCTAAAGTCCTTTAAAAATTACTGGAGCCCATTGTTTTTGACTAACCACCTCTGTTGGGCCCCAGCAGGCAGGCTAAGCACCAAAATGGCACCAGCCATGTTAAAGTTCTTTCTCAGGAAGAGGGACACACACTTCAACCTGACTTCCTGAGAAATGAGGACCAGAGAGAAAACAGATGATTTCCCAGCAGGCCGGCTTCATTCCCTGCTCTAACTCTTACACAAAAGACAACCTGACACTAATCTTTTCCTAGGTCTGTCTCCCTGTCCTTGCCACTCTCTGAGGTCTCCCAGAGCTCTCTCTACATCTGGATCCAGATGTGGTGCTGTATACTTGTGACCCCAGCACTCAGGAAGCAAAGGCAAGAGGACTGGGAATTGAAGGTCACCTTGTCAAAAAGGAAAGAAAGAAATGACCAATCTGATTTGGGTTTTTGTTGTTGTTGTTGTTGTTTTTCTGCTTTCTTCAGCCCCTCCCCCCATATTTTTCTATAAAATCAGCCAGCCTGCTCAGCTTACTGCAACACTTACTTCATGAAATGAAGGCTGGCCTGAATCTGGAAGAGAAAACAAAGCCAGCTACGATCTTGAAACTAAATTGTCATAATTTTGTCCTTTGACAAGTCCCAATAGCCAACTTGCATCTGGATTTTGGAGATATGACCCATTGCCATGACAACCCCTGGCTGCCTCATGATTTGTCCCAAGTCAGCACTGGAGGACTCTTCAAAGAGAAACACATTTACATGAAGCAATTTATCTTTCATCTCATATCAAAGAAGCCAAGCAGATTATCTTTGCCCAGCGAGTCTATAATTGGAGAAACAATTTTTCCTTTTAGCCTCTGCTCATTGGAAAAACAGAATTCATCTTGTTTACAGTACTCACATGAAAGGCAAGGCCCTCTGCACACGAAAGGGAAGCTCACTACCTCAGTAGAAACCCCTCAGAAGTGTTCAGACTCAGGCTGACAGACAGGCTGGTTGCCTTTTCAAGGGCTTCATTGGATGCAAAGGCAAGGGGAAAAGAACCAATCCCACTCACTGCTAATATAAGACGCTCCTGGTGCGCTCTTGCTGTCCAAGCATGGCGTTAAGAGTCTGAGCCAGAAATGCCACCCCTCCTCACGATGCTCATGTGTTTGAACACTTGGTCCCCAGTTAATTGTGCTATTTGAGAGGACTGTGGAACTTTTAAGAGGTAGGGCCTTGGGGCTGGGGAGATGATTCAGTGGGTAAAGCACTTGCCACTTAAGTATAAGGACCAACATTTGGATCCCCAGCACCCACATAAACTCCAAGCAGGCATGGTGACCTGCCTGTAATTCCAGTGTTTGTGCATCTGTATACCATGTGAGCCCACATACATGTAAACACTCATACATAGGCACATGCATGTATGTGCATACACACACACACAGACATATGCATGAATACACACTCCATTCATATACATGTGCATGACATCACATACAGACATATGCAAAGGAGTAGTAGTGAAGCCTCAGTGGCAAAAATAGGTCACTGGGTATGAGCTTTGAGACTACAGCTCAGGGTCTAAAGAGCCGGCTCATTCAGTAAAGGTGCTTGCCACCAAGCCTGACGGTAGGGGAACAAAGAACCGGATTCCGAAAGTCGTCCTGACCTCCGCACATGCGCAGACACACAACACACTCTGATAATGATTTAAAATGTGGAGAGCTATAGCACTGCTCTAGTTCTGCCTTGAAGTCCATCCTCCCTGAGTCACTGAAGTGTGAGCAGGCCTCCTCACACTCCTGCCTCTGTGGAGCCACCTGCTGTCACGCCTTCCTTCCCTTCCCTTCCCTCCTCACGTGATGGCTCGATTGCACCCCCTCCAACCACGGGCAGGATAGCCCTCTCTCCTTTTCAGTCGCTTTATCACAGCGAGGACAAAGGTGACGGGTATGCCTGATGTTAGCGCTGTGTTCTTGGTCTTCAGCAGAAGCGTCTCCAGTTTCTGGTGTTTTCATGGCCGAGCTAGGATTGCGCAAGCCTTGCAAGTGAAGAAGGGTTGAGATGGATGATTTGTGGTCCACCGTTTCCGTGATAGCCAACAGGCAAGGCACCCTAGAGTACCTCCTCTTCTGCCAGGATCGGTTTTTAGTGGGCAAACTGTGAGGTTTTTTTCCTTCTCCCCTCTCTTCTATGCTATAATGTGTGACAATGAATAAGACTGCTCTGCAGGAATTTGGGGTACTGTTCTGCAAAGACATAAGCCCAGACCACCTGGAGGGGGTTTCATCCAGCACCTGGGATCCACATTGAGACTAGCACTGCCTGGCTTTCCTACAAGAATCTTTTTAAAAATTTAACTAGATTCATGCATTTTATTTTACATGTGAGTGTTGTGTCTGCGTGCATGTATTTGCACCACATGCACGTTTGGTGTCCAAAGAGGCAATTGGATCTCCTAGAACTAGAATTATGGATGGTTGTGAACCACCCTGCAGGTGCAGGGAATTGAACCCTAGTCCTCTGCAAGAGCAACAGGTGCTCTTAATCACGGTGCCATCTCTCCAGCCCTCCTGTGTGGATCTTAAAGGTCTTGCACTTCTACCCTTATGCTAGTCACAGAATTGTATGTTTTTCTGTCCTTTCCCTCTCCTTTAGCCATTCATTTCTCCTGCTTTGCCCATTTTGACTCAAAAGGAAAATTTTAATAGGACAAAACTCAAATATTGAAGTATATGTAGTCAGAGAGGTCTGAGAGTGTCCCCAGTTAGAGGACAGAAAGGAACTGTAACAGGCAGGCCATGGGGAAATGCCTCTTACTTATCTACAGCCACATCACAGAGAGAAACAATCCGTTAGAAAGATTAAACTGGTACTGGAATGGATTGGGGACAGAGACCACCGGGATAAACACGAGTAACCACACTTCTGTGGTTCTGAGCTGCGAGGCACATCTGTTTATCAGGTTTCCGTTCTCTTGGGGAAAGATGGCGGGAAGATACCTGGCTAGTTCAACTGTATTGAAAGTCTTCTCTTGAAACCATGGTGCTGGAGCAGGGCACTCTTTTGCTTAAGATGCAGGAGTTACTTGAGAAGCAGAGAAATCACCATTGCACCTGGTTACATCAGACACCAGAGCGGGCTTTCCCCAGCAGAGCTGTGTAATGACTGGAAACAGTGAGGTCTGTCTACCACCATCTGTGTAATACGGTATGCACATAAAGCCTCATCGACTCCTCTCGGCCAGCTGACGTCTCCATCTCATCCTGGTGGGGAGTGGGTAAGCATCAGTTCATCACAACTAACATTTGGCCTAATTAGTTGGAGTCAGTAGGCTACTCTGGTTTACTAATTCAGTGAACTCTTAATTACCAAAATAGCAGAACTCACCCGTTCATTCTAGAAACATCTGCTGAAATTCTACTGAGTGCTGGATGCTATAACTTGCCTCTGAGAGTTCACCTTCTGCTGAGGAAGACAAACCCAGACAACAGAAAAATTGAGTATGGCAGGAAGATCCATAGGCATCCCTAAAGAATCCTGTATTAGGAAGGATAAACGGGTTAGTGGACAAAGTATCAGGGATGGTACACATATGATGTGTGAGTGTGTGTGTGTGTGTGTGTATGTGTGTTTATGTCTCTACGGCATGTATATGTTGTGTGTATCATGTAGGTGTGGGCATCTATGAATTTTTCTGAGGCATATCTGTGGTTTATGTGTGTATTATACAAGGTCTATATATGTATGTGATCATATATGTGGGGTGTATGTAAGGTATGTGTTTATGTTTTTCTGAAGTGTATGCATATGTGAGGTGTGTGTGTTTTTCTGAGGTGGTATACAGGTATGTATGTGGTGTGTGTATATGTGTAAATGTGTGTGTTTCTCGGAGGTATATGTGTGGGTATGTATGTATGTAGTCTGTGTGGCAGTGGATGACATCTACAAATAGATGCATACAGCCATTGTAGGAAGTGGGAACATGAGGGTGGGAGAAATAAGCAGGTCTATATGGAAAAGCAGGCTATATTGAGTGCTAGCTTTCTCAGGGACCAACCTCCCTCAGATGAAGAGGGCGGCGTTTTTCATCTCTCATCATGAGGAGCCCTCCTGGAGTAAGGCAGGAAGTAGAGTAAGCTCGGGGAGCACAACTAGGGCTACAAAGCTGAGCCCAGCAAAAAGGTTGAAGAGGAGGTTGGGTCACTCAGCCTCTGGCAGCCCAGGTAGAGAAAGCATGCCAAGGCTGCCCTAGCAGCAAATGTAACTTCATGGGAAACTTCAGGAAGCCCCCAGGGAGCAGTTGGTCTTTGAGGCAGTTTGGTGAGTGTCTTAAGTGCAAACCCTGCCCCTGTACCTGTTGACTGGGTGATCTGGAACATTTCATGAGGGTCTGAGCCTCATTTTCTTTACTGTGAAGAGAAAGCAAAGGCAGCCAGTTATTAGAGTGTTCTCCAATGTATGTGTGTGTGTGTATGTGTATGTGTGTTGTAAACTAAAGCCACAATGCATGGTGTTGAGTGGTAAGGCTCTTAAGAGGTGATTAGGTCCCCTCTCATGGATTGGTTGTTGACCTTCATTACCAGCTTAGTTGGTCTAGAATCCCCAAGAAGGCATAGCTCTGGGCATGTCTAAGAGGGGATTTCCAGAGAGGATTAGCCAAAGGAACAGGACCCACCTTGATGTGGGTGGCACCATTCCATGAGCAGACAGTGTGTGTACTGGTGCTCTATGGGTACTCTACTCAGCTTTCAGGCAGTTAATTCAAGGCCCCAGTAGGCCCAAACCTTCCTTAGATAATAAGCAGAGTGACAGAGAGGAAATTGTCCCTCGGCAAAGGAACACCTTACTGTCTCGACTTGAATTCGTTCTGTGTCTAATGTGTAATTTGAGAGTGAATATCAAACAAGCACTACCGGAGGTCTCTAGTGATCTCAAGGTTACAACAGTCTCAAGGCACTGGCGAGCTGGCTCAGCAGTTAAGAGCACTTGTTGCTCTTGCAGAGAACCTGGGTTCAGTTTTCTCAATCCACATGGCAGCCGGCAACTCCAGTTCCAGGGGATCTGATGCCCTCTTCTGGCCTCCATAGGTACCACATACATGTGATACACATACATACATACATACATACATACATACATACATACATACAGGCATTTTTTGGTTGTGAGCCTAGCTGAGGCATCTATCCAGCCCCAATATAGGCATTTTAAATCAATATAGACTTAAACATATTTAACTTAAATACCATTAAAATCCAGTGGCACATTTCAAGTTTTAATACATTTTAAAACATAGTCAAAATCCACTGTTCCTCACACCCAAGACATTAAATAGTCTGGGACTATTATTCTGGAGTTTCAGAGTAACGAGATTTGAAGTATTTCATGCAAAGCCTGAATAAGACTAATACTCTTCTATCTAAGAGATGCTTAGCACAGATTTCCCTAAGAAAAATGGGAATTTTTTTTTCCTAATGAGCTATTTGATTAGTTACTTTAAAGAAATCTAGGGAAATGTGCTTCCTGGAATAAGACATTGAAATAGCAAAATGCTGTGGAAATTTTGATATTCTTTGAAAAAAAGGCAATTTGTTCCCAGAAAAGGGATCAATCGAAGTGCCTTCTGTAAATGGGCTGCTCCCTCTAATTGTGAAGGCTGTGCCATTTTGAGAAGAGTTGCATGGCTTTACCACAGGGTGAGAGTGGCAGTTCATTTAATGGAGAATCAGACTAGGTTTGGAAAACAGTCTAGCATTTCAGCCAGGTTATCAATTTCACCAAGAATGTCAAGGGATTGTGCTTGTTCCCTACTGTAGCAAATTATCCCGTATTTAATACTTACAGCAGTAAACACTTGTTATTGTGCTATTTCTGAGGATCAGGAATCTGGGTGGTGCATCTATCAGCATCTCTCATGACGCTGAGATTGAGATACTGCTGTAGGGCAGAGTCGACATTATCTGGAGGTTTTCTGGGATCTGGAAGGTCTGTTTCCATAGCCACCACTTATGCAGGAGGTTTTTAGTTGCTTTGGTTAGGTTATAGTTTACCTCCCAAATATACATGGTTTGGAAGCTTGGTCCCTAGAATAAAGTGTTGTTAGGTGGCAGATTTTTAAGAGCAGAGCCCAGTGGAAGTCAAGTAGACCACAGGGCATATTTTCTCAGGGATGGATTTATGCTCTCTCTCAGGAGCGAACCGTGCTTTCTCGGTCCTGTCTCACACACATGCGTACCTTCATGTGCCTACTTATTAACTATGTTGTGAAATTAGCCAAGGCACCCTTACCAGACAACAGTACTATGTTGTTCAGATTTTCCACTCACTAGAATAGTGAGCCAATGCTTGGCTGTTTGTTGTGGTTGCCATCTGTGAAGGCTTTGAATGTCAACTTGCCATGACTTAGAAGCACCTGGGATCATCTTTTTCAAGATGGTCCATGTGCATATCTAGAGTCTTTTTTTTTTTTTTTCTTCCGAGACAGGGTTTCTCTGGAACTCACTTTGGAGATCAAAGGCGTGCGCCACCACCGCCCGGGGATAGAGTCTTGATTATTAACTGATGTGGGAAGACCCAACGCATTGTGGGTGGCACCATTCTCTAGGCAGGAGGCCTGATGTGCCTAAGAATAGAGAACTCAAGCTAAGCAGTAAAAACGCAGGCAGCACAGGTGCATTCATTTTCTCTGCTCTTGACTGTGGACGTGGCCAGCTGCTTCCTTGATTTCCTGAAAACGATGGACTATAACCTGGAAACGTAAGCTGAATAAACCCTTCCTCCCCTGTGTTGCTTTTCAGTCAGGACATTTTACTACAGTAACGGGAATGAAACTGAAACAGCATCCTAATGGATATGACATGGTATTTCATTGTGCATTTTCTTGAATTTCCCCAATGCTTAGGGATAGGAAACATTTTTTTTAAATGTACTTTCTGGCCATTTGTGAATCTTCTTTGGAGAAATGTCTAAATCCTTCGCCTACTTTCTGCCTTTTAATCATGTCGAGTTGAAGGAATTCTGTGTGAATTGGAGGCATTAACCTCTTACAGGGTTTCTCAAAGTTTTCTCTCAGTTCACAGGTTTTCCTCTCTTGATTGTGCTCTATGAAGCATAAAAATTAATGCTTTTGATGTGCACATAACCTTTTTAAAGGATATATGCATGTTCTCACACACACACGTATCTAATATAGTTTATTATATACCAATTTTACTGAAGGTCATGGGTACAAAAACTGGAAAAGATAAGACCCATGCATAAATAAAATCAAACAAGTAATTTTTCATAAGCAAAGATAGTCCTCCCCTTTCCTCCCCCTCCTCCTCTTCTTCTCCCAGGACCTCGTACTCACTGAGCAAGCTTTACAACTGAACTGTGTCCCCCCCATCCCTCAGATTTTTTTTTTTTTTCTGTTGTTGTTGTTTGTTTCAAGGAGGAGCCGTAGAAGTTATTTCTTGTTTTAAAATGAAAAAATAGGCATCAGGTTTCACACATCATGTGCTGCTGGGCAAGTGTGTTTTCTCTCCAGTTTCCAGCTGACCAAAGACGGTAAAGACAGAGAATAAATAAGGGGGATGAGGCAGAAGCAGAGAGCTGTTTGTGTTGGCCCTCAGCTCCCTTCTCAATGGGAAGCCAGCCAGCTCCCAGCAGACCCTTCGCCCCTCATGATGAAGGACAGGAGACCTCTGAGTCCAAACATCAGCTGAGAACATATCTTGACCTCCTCTCAATTATTTTATAAAACTTGTAAGCAAGACCAGTCGTCCCCCAGCCCCTCTTCTCTTTTTAGGTATAATAGGCTACAAGTCTCATTTTTATTACTTCCCAACAGTCTGTTGTTTCCTGGCCTCTGGATGGGACAGTGGTTTGAAACATGATCTGGTTTCACTTTGGGGACTGTAATTATTTCAACACACCCTACGGAGGTGCCATTTGGTGCCTTTGTAGACAGGCTTTTCTTGGGATGGCAGCTGTTGTCGGTCCCAGGGCTATTCTCCTAGGACAATTCCAGAGTCAGCTGCAAGCCAATCCTGTGAAACACACTCTCCTCAATAAGACCCAAACCTGTTGGCACCTCTTGGAAGATTCAAATTTCAAAGACAAGGAGCCTTTCTGTCCTGTTAGGTGGCTCACCCTCACACTCAGACTCACCCCAACCCACCTTTCCTATCACACTCGGGATTGAACAACCTATAGAACTCACAGGGGACAGCAGCAGCGATATGCTGTGGGCATGTGAGGTTTGCACAGGCTACATACGGTCTCATCGTATCCCGCCACTGTCTGGGAACAATACACATCCAAGTTTATCAGAGTCAGCGCTGCCGTCATTTTTAGGTGGAGATTGTAAAAGGAGGCTCCCAGAGCTGGGGAGTTTCAGGAACTTGCAAGCCCACCCAGGGAGTTGGAGCAAAAGTTAGAACTTGGTTCTGAGTCAAAGCTAAAAGGAAGCAGGAGAATAAGAGAACTCTGCAGGATGTCACTTGCCCACAGGGAGAGAGCAAAGCGACAACACCCAGTCCTCTTAGGAAATCGAAGACCACTTGTCGACAAGGTCTTAAGACCAATGTCTGTTTCTTCATCCCATCCCGTGTGCAACTGGATGCTAGGCTGTGTTTCAGGGATCCTCTAGTGTGCTGAGGATCCAGCACGTAAGCCCTCAAGTCATCCCTCCTCAGACCAATTAGTTCCTATGTGTCCCTTTCTCCTGTTTTCTGAATAAACACTGCTTCATTTCCCCTGGCAGTTAGGAAGACTTTGAATGGTTCAGGAAGTATTTGGTCAATTGTATCTCCTATATGGCGCCAGACTTACAAATGAGAATACAGAATGTCTAGTTAAGTCTGAATTTCAGATAAAGTGAAATAATTCTCAGTAAGAGTATGTTCTAAATATTCGTGTTTTTAAAGGGGACTTTCTTCAAGTAAAATAAGAACAGAAAATGTTCTGGGGTGTTTGACTGTTGTAGCAGTGTTAGAGAGGAAGGCATGTAATAATCTTCAGATTTGGTCCCCAAGAAACACTTTTTGCTGAAGACAAACAAAAACCATTTTTTTTGTCATGTTAGCTATGAGAAGGTGGAAGTTTCTGATAATTAAACTGAAGTTGAAACTTTGATCCTGTGAATTCAGGTTCCAGCTTCTTAACAATGTCCTCTTGTACCTCTGAATTAATTGGCTATTGGATTAGGAGGGCAGTTAATTCATCAAGAGCACAGTAATTGTTGAAACATCTGGCATCTGACTTTTTATACTGTGCTCCTGATTCACCCACGGTGAGATCAAAACTTCCCATGCAAAAAGGGGGAAATGAAACTGCCTACTGATAAGATTAAGAGGGACAGAAATATACCGTGTTGACGCAATTAACCGAGTTATATGTGATCATTTCCATGGTAACCAGGGCATTCAGAGTGAGGGAAGAGCAAAGGTTTAGCGTGTAATAGAAGGTTTACATGTGGAGGTTTAGGAAAGGAAAATTGAAGGCAACTGTGATGTCTCTAATGGAAGACACGAAGACAAGTAAATACTCAAGAGAAGCCTGAAACATCTCTCTAATAGTGTTCATTAAGTGAAACCTGCGTTTTCCTTAAACTATAAATCAAGAAAAGTTCAGAGGATGCTGGCAGAGCATAAGTGGTACCCATAAGATCAGAGAATAGTTTTAAAGCCTGATGTTTTATGTCATGTCCAGAACTCCATCATGTTTATTCACATTGTATAGGGCAGTGTCCACATGTGGACAGTAGCCATGAAGTGTTGCTTTATACCCAGATGTCCTAATTAACTGTGACTGTTAATGTGATCCAGCCTAGAGTCACCTAAGAAGTCTCAGTTGAGGAACTGGCCAGATCAGACTGGCCTGTGGGCATGTCTGTGGAAGACTATATTGATTGTTAGTTGATATTGGAGGACCTACTTCACTGTGGGTGGCACCATGTCTAGGCAGGTGGTCCTGGGCTATAAAAGAAAGCATGAGCTGGTGAGTGAATCATCAAACAGCATTCTTTCATGGTTCCTGGTTTCTGGTTCCTGCCTTGACTTCCCTCAGTGATGGACTGACTGTGACCTGGAAGGTGTGAGATGAAATCATCCCTTCCTCCTCTAGGATGGTTCTTGTCAAAGTGTTTTATCAACAGTCAGGAAAGCCGAGCATCACCTACCACCTTCTACTGTATTAGAATCTGACATCCAGATCTACTTCACTCCAGGTTAGGGAAGCACAGCAGGCAGACTCCACCTAGGGGAAGCAAATCAATGAATCACTGTAGCCATGGAGACAGAGAGGGCTATGAGTGGGCCACCAGCACGGCCATAGAGATCCATTGATTAATCAAGTCAACAAGCATCAGTCCACAGCATCTGGACTGAAGTTTATTTGTTTCTCTAAAAACAAACTACTACTACCAACAAAAATAAACCAGCAGTCAAAATCCCTGCTATGGGGGAAGGACCACATTCGAGTGAGGGGAGGCTACAAGTCAAATTATTCATGTATTCATGCCGTAGCAAACAGTTCTTGGGCTCTGTGTGCCAGGCATTCCTATAGACACTGGGGTATCTAAGAAAAACATACAATAACCCTGTGGCATGGTGCATATAATATAGAGATGAATGAGAATCTTAACAAATTGGTAAATAATTCCATATTTGGAGGTAAGGACTGTTAGGATAAGGGAAGTTGGGGATTAATTGGAAAGGAAGAGTTTCGAGTTTAGGTGATGGCTAGAGAAGCCTCACTGAGAAGTGGACAGTTGAATAAAGACCCAAGGAAACCATGGAGGAAAGGTTAGCCTTCCTGGGCCTCCACCAGTGCTTAGAAATGGGTATTACCAGACATGTTGGCGAGTTCTACCAGGGTCACCGTATGATACAAGGGAAACCTGGCTCCCTCCTTGGGACCCCATCTCATTATGGAAAGAATTTAAGAATGGACTCAAACATGAACTCAAGGACAATTCTATTAGCATTTAAGAGAAATACTCCAGGGCAGGCAAGCTGCAAACCTTGGCAGCTACATGGAGGAGAAGACAAAGAAAATAAACCACACCTCGTGAGTCAGCCACAGGCTGAAAAAACGTCCACAGGCTGAAAAATGGCCACAGGAGAGAATGGAAGCTCACTGCACCAGAGGAAACCATGCCTAGGCTCTGGCTAGCATCCAAAGAACAAACCAGAAGAAGAAGAAGAAGAAGAAGAAGAAGAAGAAGAAGAAGAAGAAG
>CABHPH010160339.1:22848-41669 GCA_902168325.1 Peromyscus nudipes | reverse complement strand
AGAAGAAGAAGAAGAAGAAGAAGAAGAAGAAGAAGAAGAAGAAGAAGAAGAAGAAGAAGAAGAAGAAGAAGAAGCAGCTCCTTCTACATCTCTGTAGTCAGGGACTTCATTGGAGAGTGGGGATTCTGGGAAGGAAAAGTACAGAATCTCATTAAAGGGCTAATTATTCCTTCTATCTCTTTAGCTTGGTTGAAGATGAACTTGCCTTCCTGATGGATGGTCCTTTGGCCAGGTGATTGGCTCACCCAACTTGATCAGCTCTTTAAGGGAGGAACAACGGCATGCTTGTCTCCAGAGGTGGCTTCCACTCCTTTGGCTAGAAGGGAAGAGCTTCCCCTTGCTCAGCCTTCAGTGCTATCTGAACACGGGTATGCCAACTCTGTGAGGCCGATAAGTTTCTCTTGGTTCCAGATTTTGCAACCTAGGCTGATTAAACCTGCCATTTTTTTCCTCTTCTATTAAATCGACATTAAAGGAAGCCGTTGTTTTATAATAAATGTTTGTGCAGTATCCACAACAGCCCAGGCTAATTTCAAAATGGCCTCCCTCAGGCTAAGTTGTAACTGAGCTGCTTACCTGACCCTGTAAGAAATCAGGAGTAGAGACAATGGCCAAATTTCTCAACCTGCTGGTTTCAGTTGGCAAAAAAGGCGGGCTGAGAATGAAGCTCCTGTTCCTCTAACTTTCAGACACACTCAGGGTGACCTATGGAAGCCACTTGTAACTGTAGTACTCAGCAGGCCAAGGCAATATGACCTGAGTTCAAAGCCAGCATATTGATGTTGTGTCTCAAAAATGAAACAAGAAAGAGGTAATCTAAAGCAACCAGATGATAAATCTTATTTTCCTATATTTCTCTCTATCGTCATCATGGAAGAAAAGTAACTTTGGAATGGTCAATCTGCTTTTTTGTTTTGTTTATTCTTTTTTCTTTATTTCTTTCCTTCTTCCTTCCTCTTTCTTTCTTTCTTTCTTTCTTTCTTTCTTTCTTTCTTTCTTTCTTTTTTTCTTTTTTCTTTCTTTCTTCCATTTTTTTCTTTCTTTCTTGCCTATAAACCAGCTTCAAAAGCAACAGCAAAACCACTCCAAAATACAGCTGTGAACCAGTACCGTTTGACCTAGCAACTCACAGCATTTATTCTGTAAGATGGAATGGAGTGTTGCTTAATTCTAGCATAAAAATAAAAACCAACTGTGATTTTTAAGCCACATTATTGTTTTTGTTTTTCTCTTTTCTTTGCAGTACCAGAGATCAAGTCCAGGGCCCTGAACATGCTATCAAGTGTCCCCCACTACCCTATGTCCAACTTCCTAACCTACTGTGATTTTGTCCGGAGACTCCCAAAGCTACAGGGAGGTCAATCTGGAGCTGCTGATGGAAACGCCTCCCTTCTTTGGGAGACAATGGAGTGTACCCATGGGAATTCTGAGGCCGAGTCCACCTCTGTTCCTTACGATTCTGTGGCTCTGGAGCCTGCATTTTCCTTCTTTTGCTTGGGTTAACTTTGATTTGAGTGTCTTTGACTTTCAGACAAAGAGGATGATGGTCCCAGGAAGAGAGCTTCCAGATATTCTGGAACAGAGGGCAGAGATGCTAATAACTTTTTCTGGAGATAGGTCCATTAGTGTTCTTATGCCAATGAACTTTCTGTGCCCTGGGTCCTAGTCAAACATCTATTCACTATGTGCCTGCTTGAAGTCTACTTGACTCAAACACTATTAATGTACTTTTAAATGATTTTTTTTTTTAGGATGATAAGGCTGACTTCATTCAAGAGGAGCCATGGCAATAGGTATAGGGACCCTGCAATGGGGTCTCAAAGTAAGGGAGAGAGACACAGGGCTCTGAACCCTTCTTCCTCCAATCCCATGGCCCATTTCTGCAGACATCTACTCCGAGGCTGTATGACAGACAGAAGAGGAATATCACCGCCAGCTTGGCAATGGGTAAAGACAGCCCTCTCTGTTTGTGTGACGTCATTTTCTCCATAAACTAAAAGGTCTGAAAGGAATGTTGCCCCCCAGCAAAAAATGAATCATCCCCCACTTCCCTATGCCGTGTGTGCTTTGATCAACTTACACATCACAAGGGCTCTAAGCCATTACTCATTCTCACCCTTGTCTCCTGTCTTGGGAAAAGGCAAGGACTTCAGGTTTTCCATTTAGTGCCTTTGTGTCAGTGGGTAAAAACTAGAATGGTATAATGTTAAGCATAGGGAACACCTAACCAAAGCTTCAAATTGTTTCATGAGGAAAATGGAGCCCAGGAAATTGAGTCAAATGGCAAATTCAACTCCAGAACTCCATCTTCTGGGCTTGCTGAGTAGAGAATAGGGAACGTCTGTGGCTTTGGGGTTCTGTTCAACTGTGTTCAAAGCTTCTGTCTTCTGATAGCCAGCTTGACATGGGACAGTGATACCCCCAACCTCGATTTCTCATCAATAGAAAGAATTCTACAATGACAGTTACTTCAAATGCTTTTTTGAGTGATGGATTAAATAATATCTATAATGTGACTTATATAACCCTTGATACTTGAATTGGTGATCCATCTACTTTCTGCTAATACTGCATTTCCTCATGAATATTGAAGAGAATCCAGTGTTCTCCTCCTCAACTCTATTAAGCAGGGTTGTCTAAAGCGAGGATTCTTAAATGGTGGGTCATGACCCTATATGCAGTTGTACAAATGAATGTGAAGGGTCATGAAAACTTTGTCAACAATAAAAAATTTCTGAATACATAGTCACCAAAAATTAATTCAAAGTCAAATGTGTAATGAGTCTCTGGGGGATTTCTAGCAGCCTTCCCCTGGGTTGCATTGTGTGACTTCTCTGCAGCCTTGGTTCTCAACCGCCTGCTCATTTTGTACAGAGCACACCTGCAGGCCTCACTGGGCTGTGGAGTGCTATCCTAGGTACCTCAGCTCAGACTTTGAGACTGCTGTTAGGAATGGCAGGGTTTTTTCTGCACATACAAGTTTTCTGTTCTTGTAGAAATCTGATGGTCTAATTATAGGAAACAAAGACTGTAGACACCTTTCTACTATAATTCCTTAGCAGGTTGGGTTTCAAATCAGTGTGTCTTTGGGTTGTACTGTGTGAAGATGCTTGTTTTTAAAAATTACTGTTTAGATTGCTGACTTGAGTTTCATAAAAGGAAAAAAAAACCACTAAATGAATTTTAATTAGGGATTAGGACAGAATTTCCAACAACTTCTGAAATGATCCTAAACCATTCTATACTTAGTTATTTATGCCCAGTGACATTCTCAGCATGGACGAGTATAAAATCAAAATGTCAGTCAACTCTGAAAAATGTTGAAGATGCTGTATGTCCTGCAGTATCAAATATTTAGTCAAGATTTAAATCTTTAAGTAGGAATGAACAAGCACACTTATCCCATTAGTATGCAAATTTGCTTTTGTCTTTAATAATAATAATATTAATAATAGTAATGATATATCCAAACAGTTGCTTTAAAATAAATGTTTTTGTCTTATCAGTAAATGTTTGTTACCAGTAACTTATATACATATATTATATACCTATATACTAGAAATTCCATCCATGCTTCTCAGGTGAACATCCTTGAGATTGAATGCAAGAGCCAAGAAAGTGGTCACAGAGGGGAAAGACTAGCAATCCTAGTCCAAGGCTTGGGGTCTCTAGTGGAAAAGGGCCGTGGAGAAGAAAGGAAGCTATAACATTTTCTGGAAGTGGTGGGCCATGAGGTAGAAATCCAGGAGACTGTGGTAGCCGGATGGACAGAGGAATCTCTAAGTCTGTTGCGTGTAACAGTTTGCAGAAATGAATAGTCAGCCAGCCAAGACCCATGCACAGGCATGGCTGAGAATCCATTGCAGCCCCAGCTCCTGGAGAGCTTAGAGTAGGTTGCTGTTAGGTTCAGGTCAGGGGAAGGATCTAAATGGAAGCTGCTTATGGATTTATACTTTGACCTTTTCTAATCAGGTTGTACCTGGGGCGAGCAGGCTACATTCAGTGAAGTATATATCAGAAACCAGGACACAGTTTGATGAAAGAAAAAACAAGTTAACATTTAGATTAAAAGCTCAGCTCAACTACAAGATATTAAATGTGACTCCTGAGCTGCTTGCTAATGCCTAAGCATGCATCATCCCCAAACCCTGAAATGCAGACTTCTGAGTGGTCTAAGCTGTTTTTCCCAGAAGGACATCTGAAGATGAAGGTCAACCTCTCTCCTCAGCAATGAGTTATGTTGGCCTTTCTTCTTCTTCCCTCATTTGTAAGAGATGGAAACTTTCACAGTGTTTAATGGGCTTCCTCACATGTTATTTCACGGACCATTAACATAACTGGATACTAAAATGGATGGTTAAAATCCCTTACCTACTCCATGCAAGGTGTGGATGTGCAGCGATGGTGATTAACCTAAGACAGTGGAGGGCCAGGCAGGAGGAAAGCCACTGGGCACAAATTGAGGATGGTGCTGAAGCACAGTTAGTGGCCCTCTGCCTATCTAGGGAAGAAAATAATTATCGGGGTAGCTACGGTGTATGTCCTATACTCACGGCCTTAGTCAGTCTTCCCATGAACGTGATGAGACAACATTGCCCTCACTTTGAAAGGCAAATACCTTTTGAGGCAGAGCCTTATCTTACCATGAATCTCAGGTTGTCCTTGAATTCATGATCCACCTGCCTCAGCCTCCCAAAGACTGGGCTTACAAATGTATGCTACCTGGTTCTGGGAGGAATCTCAACTAAACATAATTATTAGGTATCTCTGTCAAGAGAGATGTGTTTGTGAAAAAAAAATCTGCTGAAAAAATTTTTTCCCTGAAAAGGCATGTGTTGAAGTCCTAACCCCTAGGACCTCAGATTGTGAGGAAATAGGAGTTGAAGGCATTAAAGAAGCAGATTTCACATAAATGGGTCACTTAGGGCAAGGCTACAGTGCCGTGTCCTAAGAGAAAGAGTAACATACTCCTAGTGAAAAAAAGGCAAGAAGCTCATACACATAACAGGAAGGCAAGGGCATGGCCGTCTGCCAGCCAAGAAGGAGTTCAGAGAAAAGCCAACCTTCTAAGACCTCGGTCTTGGACTTCTCGTCGAGAACTCTGAGTTTCTGTGGTTTCTGGGAGTTTCTTGGTTTCTATGGCATCCTGAACCAATTAGGGTAGGATACCAGGTGTACAGTAGGTGGATGCTTGGAGAGCTCTGTGAGGTTGGTCTCCTTCATTCTCTACTAAAGAGATTGGGCTGAGAGAACCATGTTGAGGTCACTTTCCCCTTCTCTCCCTGTCTTTCCCTGACCAGGGGAGGTTGGCAGGCTTACAACATTCAGATTTCTGTCTCCCAGGTCTGTAAAGTACCAGAGAGTTGAGAATTCTGAGGGCAGATTGATCTGTGGCTGGGAAATACAACTGAGCTTTCTCTCCAAGGGCGCCAGGGATTTACCAAAAGAACAGATGAGCATGTGTTCCTGCAAGAGTGTGAAGAGAAGGAGGGTCTGGCAAGGTCTGGTTTTTGTGAGATACTGCTGCACTTCTGGCCCACGGATCCTGGGAGCATCCCCATAACCTTCAACAAATGTCCTTTCACTTGCCAGTTGGGGTGAATTTGCCTCGCTTGCGACCACACTGAACCCCTCTCTGGGTTTGTCAGACCTTTGGTGGCCATGACATAATGCCTAACGGAACAACTCAAAGGGAAGCCTTGCTTTGGGGGCTGGCAGTTTTAATCACGTCCCTTGGCAGTTCGAATTCAGAACCTCAGGTAGCAGAGTGCCATAGCAGTGGTGGCATGTGGCCGTAGCTCCTCACCTCCAGGAGGAGGGAACAGAAGGGCGAGAGACTGGAGAGCAGGGATCCATAACCTTCACAAGTGAGTCACCCAAGATCTTCCTCCAGCGTGGCCCTACTTTCTGAAGTTTGCAGTAGTTTC
Source organism: Peromyscus nudipes (assembly GCA_902168325.1). Taxonomy (NCBI): domain Eukaryota; kingdom Metazoa; phylum Chordata; class Mammalia; order Rodentia; family Cricetidae; genus Peromyscus; species Peromyscus nudipes. The sequence continues at coordinate 35,742 of CABHPH010160339.1, read as the reverse complement.
AAAAACTGAACTCCCAGCTGGGACCAAGGCTTCAATAATGAGCTTTTGGGAAGGGAATTTCACATTCAAATCATAACACTCCCCAAGTTCAGGTTCTTCCCTTGTGTTTGGTATGCCAATGGCTGTCAAAACATGTCACAGCCTGGTGGCACTCCTGAGTGTGCCCGTTCAACCTCATTCACAGCATCTAGATGAATTCCATAAACAGGTATGAGGGGCTGTATTTGTTGGGATTCTCTGGAGTTACAGAAACAAGAGGTCCCACACAAAGAGATATAGGGCTAGCGAGGTGGCTCATTGGTTAGAGCACCTGCCAAACAAATATGGGAAAAGAATGTTGCACCCCCAGAACTCGTGTAAATGCAGGATAGGCATGATACCCCTCCTGTAATAATTTCAGCTCTGGAAGACTAAGATGGGGGATTCCCCAGAGCAAGCTAGCTAGTTAGATTAGTTATATCAGTGAGCTCTGGGTTTGATAGAGACCCTGACTCAGTGAATAAAATGGAACAATATTCCAGGATGGTAATGATTTGAATGAAAATGGTCCTCATAGGGAGTGCCACTATTAGGAGGTGTGGTCCTGTTGGAGGAAGTGTGTCACTGGGGATGGGCCTTGAGGTTTCAGATGCTCAAGCCAGACCTAATGTCTCTCTGTCTTCCTGCTACCTGCCGATCCAAATGTAGAACTCTCGGCTCCGTCTCCAGCACCATGTCTGCCTGTGCACTGCCTTGCTTCCTGCCATGATGATATGGATTAGACCTCTGAACCTATAAGCCAGTCCCAATTAAAAGTTTTCCTTTGTGAGTTGCCATGGTCATGGTGTCTCTTCACAGCAATAGAAACCCTAAGACAAGGATTATTCCCAATATTAATCTTGAGCCTCCATATGCATGTGTGCACTCCCACATGTGTCCACACACATGCAAACATGCATATACACTTGGACAAACACAGGGAAATTTCTTAAAAAGAGATTTCTTTCAAGGAATTTGCCATGCTATTTATTGTGGGAATGGGAATGTTTCTAATCCACGAGATCAACAAGCTAAAACTTTCCCAACAGACTTTGCTGTGATATTTTTGAGTGGAGTTCCTTCTTCAGAAAAACTTCTGCTTTTGAGGGTTTCAAGTGGTGAGATGAAGGGCAATGTCCTTTACTTGGTGTCTCATCTTTGTACGGCTCCAGGGACTGACCTACCTGGGGCAGTGAGGGAATGAAAGGAAGACAAATACATGGACATACAGAAAACCTGGGATTGGGTGGCCTGGGCTCTCTGATGGGGAAGCCACACAACCTGTAAGCTCAGCATTTTATTAGATCCAGTTAAACAAGGAGGCAGGGTTATTTCATATAGCTGAACATGGAGACAGGGTTATTACATGCAGATAAACCAGGAGGCAAGGTTATTATATACAGTTGAACCAGGAGGAAAGTTTAGCTCTTCTCAGTAGGAGCAAACTCTCTTGTTCAGACCATAAACATCTAGGGACAGGCAGTACGGGAGAAAGCTGTGGTGGACATTTTTTGCACATACTATCAACATTTGCACTTGGATCAGGAGGGAAGGCTTTGTCATTTTCCCAAGAGTCTGAGGCTTTGGTCTTTGACTTGTTCATGTTTATGTCAACAACACACATGCACTCAAGACTTCGCACACTTAAGGTTTCCTCCAGTATCCACAACTTGAAATCAATTTATTGTAAATAGCAGTCACATCTACCAAATACCTGAGAAGAAAATAGGTCATTGTTTGACTGAATGGACAGGGTCCTCTCACTTAGCCCCATGGCCTTCCAGTTCTAAGGAACTAGGTTCAAGATGGTTGACACTGCTCCTGTCCTTAAGGTGCTGCCATGCAGGGATAAGAACTCCAGTCATCACAGAATAGGAGTCAAAGTGTGAGTCACACCTCATAGATCAAGGAAGGGTTCAAAAAAACAAGATCAAATGTAAGCCAGACAAGGATCTGTGGGATTTTGATGCAAAAAGAGAGGTGTGTCTCAGGGGCTGGGAAGAAGTTGCCTGAGAAAGTAGTCTGGGCCAGAGGATTTATATTCTTAAAGTCAAGATAAGCATGAACCTGAATCTAGGGACAGCTGTACAGGCTCAGAGGTTTCCAGAGAAGCAACAGGTATGCCAAGAGCTATGCTCTGGTGCATCTAGGAGGGGCAGGTCTGGGAAGAAGTCATCAGGCATTGGCAGAGTTTAGGATTAAACACTATGGTTGCCTGATGTATCCAGTGCTTTTCTCATTCCTGTGACCAAATATCTGAGAAAAAACAGCTTAAGGAAGGGAGGGCCTACTCTGACTCACATATAAAATCCATCACCGAGAGGAAGGCACAGTGGCAGGAGGGTGTGATGGCTGATCATATTACAGCCACAGTCAGGAAGCCGAGGAAGATGGATGTAGCTGCTTGGCTAACTTTGCCCTCTCTGTTCAATCTAGGACCTGAGCCAAGGAGATGTGTGGGAGTCCACAGAGGCTCTCTAGTGAGACCTTACTTAGGGTCAGGGAGTCTGGGCCTGCTTTACCCAGCAGGGCTACATAATAGGATGATTTGGCCAGGGGCATGTTTACCAGGTGTTTGGAAGGGTCTACACTTGGCTGTATGGTGTGCTTTGATCTAGCAAGGGGGAGGTCTTTTGCCTCTCCCCTTGGCATGTTATAAAAAGCCCTTTTGAATAAAGCTCTGGGTGGCTTTGTATTGACCCAGGGCCCTCCCTAAGTTATCCTGTGTCTCTTTCTCCTTGTTCTTTTTTTTTTTTTTTTTAATTTTTCGAGACAGGTTTCTTGGAGTCTTAGAGCCTGTCCTGGAACTCACTCTGTAGACTAGGCTGGCCTCGAACTCACAAAGATCTGCCTGCCCCGGCCTCCTGAGTGCTGGGATTAAAGGCATGTGCTACCACCGCCCGGCTAGTCGCTATCTTTCTATTTATCATTTCCTTATTCCTCTCTCCTCCACCCAAGAACCTTTGGAAAGGTGAGAGCAGGTCAGAGCTGGTCTGACAGACTCCCACAGAGATGGCACTACCTACATCTTCCCACCTGTTATACCTCTCCGTAAACACCCTAACAGATGCTCCCAGAGGTGTGTTTCCATGGCAATTTTAAATTCAGTCGTGCTGACAAAGAAGATTAACTACTACTGAACTACGGCTGATCAGGATGGGCCTGAAAATGAAGTGGGTTGGGCCTAAAGTGTAGTGGGTAGCCACTCCAGCTTTGGTCTGGAAGTTCCAATACCCAATGAGGCTTCCGTAACTATCACGCCTACAAGGTGGGGCCAAGGGAGGGCCTGAAGACCTGAGATTGGGATGCGCGGCGCTCTCTTGTTTCCTGGACCTGGACGCGAGAGGTAGACGGAGGAAAGTTCTCCAGAGAACACCGCCGGACTGCGCTGCGTCTCTTCCAGAACCCATCATCTACCTATCCCTTCATTTGTGAGTTATGCCTTTAAATAAATCTCCTTTTAACTACGTGGAGTGGCCTTAGTAATTTCAGCAATACTAAAGCATGGTTGAGATGGACTCCTCTCTGCTGGGTCCTGGGGACAGAGATGCTTATATGACCTTGGAGTCTAACAAGCAGCCCCCAAGTAAAGATCTAGTGTTCAGAGCATGAAGCTTAGACAACTTGATTGGTCCTTTTTAAGCAAAGAGGGGAAAAGTAGAAATATGGTGTTTGCAGAGCCTCAAACTAGTAAGGCACCCTGACACTACACGCTCCCACTCTGGAAGGTCTGCTCTGAACCCATAAGCTGCTAAATATGCCCATGCCTAAGTTCATATTTGTTTGGACAATTATTGAGTTTTCTCTTGAGAAGCTCCTGAAAAGTAGAATTTGTCTCACCTGTGTGTTATGTAGTTAGTGATGGCCATGGTGGTGTCACCGTCATCATCATCAACATCAATATCATCATCAACATCTACATCATCATCATCAACATCATCAACATCATCATCAACATCATCATCATCATCAACAACATCATCAACAACATCATCATCAACATCATCATCATCATCATCATCATCATCATCATCACTAGTGTTAGGAGATGGGGGGTGTTGGTTCTGTTGGTTATCTCCTTTTTCCTTTACCTGGGTTCTGGGGATCAAACCCAGGTTTCCAGGCTTGTTCTGTAAGTGTCTTGCCCTCTGAGCCATCTTGCCTACCCTACCATCTTGGTATAGTAACCTGGAGACTTCCTTTCTTATAATCGCCCCTTAAAGCAGGCTTCTAGAACTTGGAAGGCCACAAACCTTACAAGAGGAGCATGGACTAGCTATAAAGGGGGCGCTGGGCACAGGGGACCATGAAGAAAAATGCAGGCTGTGGGTCTGACTACTGAAGACCCATGACGATGGTGACAGGAGCAAGGAATGCCAATGGACAACGAGACAAGAACAGACAGAGGGCAGAGGAAATCTGATCCGGCAGAGGAAATGCGAAATAATTTGGTCCGCCTGAAGTTGGTCTGGGTGAGGTTTTCTTCAATTAGGTGAAAGATGAAGCTTGAAATTAGGTAAATCCAGTTACAGAGGTTTAAAAATAGCTTCCATTTCTTGCTCACCCAACCTTAAGGCTTGTACCTGCTCTGTGTATCAAAATAATGACCACTTGTTACAGGCACCAGTCTGGGGAGGAGGCAGAGATGGCTGCCTTGAAGAGGCATTTCTGCCCAACACTCGAGCTGTCTCACTGGAGATTGTATGACCACATCATATGCTTGCCTGTTCTCAAAGCTCTGCCTGCATGCATGCTCTGTGCCCACCAGTAAGCTGTGTGTGGAGGGGCTAGGGGCAGGGTCAAAGTCTTTTCATTCAGGAGACAATCTGAACATGAAAAATGAAAAAAGAGGGATAGAGAAAGGGCTCAGCAGTGGAGAGCACTTGCTTCACAATCACGAAAATAAGAGTTCCAGTCTCAGCAGCCACAAAACAAACTGGGCCTCCCATGCACACCTGTAGTCTCAGCTCCATGTGGGGCAGAGACAGGACCATGGCTGGTGCTTGTGGGGGGCTTCCAGCGTAGCTGAGAAAGTCAGAGCCTCAGATTCATGGAGAAATACTGCTTCAAAAGTAATAGGGGAGAGTGATAGAGGAGGACCCTGGGTGTCCTCGTGGTGTGTGTGTGTATGTGTGTGTGTGTGTGTGTGTGTGTGTGTGCCTGTGTGCGCCTGTGTGCGCCTATGTGCATGTACACATAAATAAACAAGTAAATCTTTATAGATGAAAGAGGAGAAAGGAGAGGAGAGGAGGAGAAGGAGGAGGAGAGAGAGGGAGAGAGATTCTTTCGTCTCTCATTTTGGTGGTTTCAGTTGAAGGTTTGGTGCGACCATCACCTTGACCCTCGGGTGGGTATTGCCACCACATCTGGCCTTTGGTATCTGATCATCATCTTCATGGACCACACTCCCCTCCTACTCCTCCTTCCCATCTCCATCTTCGCATTTTTTCCACTCTCTTTCCATCTGGTCCTTCATTGTGGCTTCTTAAACAACCTTTAACGTAGCCACATGTTCCACACACAGGTCCAAGTGTCTCCTGCTTCCTTGTCTCTGCTTACCCTGTAGTTATTTCTTCTAGCAGCTCTGGCTTCCTTCTGCTTCTCCCAAACTGAAACTTCCCGTTACCAGCTGCCAGAAAGGATCATATCTGGAATCCAGGGTATTTTTTTTCTGTGTCTCTCTAAGGCTTCATAGTGTGTGTGTGTGTGTGTGTGTGTGTGTGTTGCTGCAGATGGAACTAAGAACCTCTCTCATGCTAGGTGACAAGTGCCCTACCACTAAGCTATACTCTCAGCTCCAGACTTCAAACCTGTCATGCACTTACTGAATTTCTGCAACAAATACCATGTCCAGCTTCAAACTCCTTCAAAGAAAGGATGTTGTCTTATTTAGCTTTAATAATCCTCCACAGCCTCTCAAAATGACAGATATTCAGCACAGGACAGGCATTTTAGAAAAATCACCATTAAATAAATTGAAGGTAGAAAGATGAGCAGTGGAGATCCATACCAGGTAACAAGGTGACCTTGGGCATGAATTCTGGGGGCAATGGGAGTTAGTGGTTTGATACGATTTTAGATCAAGGTTGGGCAAATGTTTTCTCTAAAGGGCTGGATAGCAAATATTTTAAGATCCGCGGGCCATTCTATCTCTGTCCCAGCTTACCCAGCTTTGTCCTTGTAACCATCCTGGAAGGAATGAGGATACTCTAAATGAGCGATTATGTCCCTCCTTTTGCTTAGCAGACTAGTGAAACAGTGGAGCCTTCAAATTACAGCTTCCGTAGAAGTCTTATGCTGGGGGTGAGGAGAGGGAAAAGATGACGCTCTGGTCCCTGTCTGGGGAGGAGCTTGTCTCCAGGAAGAGATGCCACACGGTTCTCACAACTTGTCAGACCACCTTGCAGGAAAGCCTGGCACTGAGACAATGAGGCTGAGCACGACCATACCTTGACCCTTAGCTGTGCACACCTCTTGCTTTCTATTGTAATCTAAACTTCATATCAGCACCTCGAAGATGGTCTTGGGGATGGCGAGGAGGTCACTGGACCTCTTTGTTTCTCTTCCCAGTGTGGGCACTTTGAATAAAATTATTTTTCCTGCTTTTCACTATTAATTCAACTGGCTTATTGGGGATAGATGGCCAAGCCTTACTTGTTAGGGCTGCCAGAGGCTAAGCTCTGACATGAACTCCAGTTATATTCTTGCAGTATGAAAGCAGTCACAGGTAATATGTGATAGATATGGCTGTGTTCCATATAACTTTATTTATACACACACAATTTTGAATGTCATACGATTTTCCAATATCACAAAATACTACATTTTAAAAATTTCTCTTTACCACTTAAAACTTTGAAAACTATCATTAGCTCACTGGCAGTAGAAAAACGGGTGGGTGGATTTGGCTCTCAGGCCATAGTTTGCCAAACCCTTATTTAGAACAATAATTAAAATGTTGCAATTAAAGAAGATTCACATCAAAGTTTTTATGTTGGTCAAAAGGACAATGATTGAGTAAATTATAGTACAATTACTTGTGAAATTCTTTATAGCCAATTAAAATAGTAAAAAGATTGTGGGGCAACATGGAAAATGCTATGATAAATTGCAAGTTGAAAAAGCAGACTCCAAAATTATGTGTGTTCTGATTCTAACTATGTTGAATGAATCTTAAATAAACTCTGTGCAAATTATGTATGCACAAGATTGAAGGGGAAATGAAAGCTGTTTGATTTGTATGGAGTTGGGACTATGGGTAATTTGTTTTTACTTAAGCGTGAGTATCAAGCTGCTTTCTAAAATTCTCAGGTTGTGTGATGTGATTTCCAAGGACGTTCAGCTCAAGTTATTCATCAGGTAAGAAAAGAAGAGGATGTGATGCAGGTAGATTGGAGGTCAGCAGAGTGTTTAGTGGTGTTCCTGTTCATCACTGCTGTGTGATAAAGGGTCCTACATTTAATGTCCTAAAAGGACACCACTGTATACAGTATGCTCATGGGTTCTTCGTGTTAGAAATTCAATCAGGACCCAGGAGCGATGTTATGTCTGTAGCCTGTGATGTTGGTGGTCCCGGCTGGGAAGACCTGAGTCGGATGCCTGGACAAGGATAGCTCCAAAGCTGTCAAGGTTGAAGTGCCACAAACCAGGTGGATGATGCAGAGACTCATGGCTCTGGAGGCTGAAATCTCAGGTCAGGTGGTTGGTAGAGATGGTTTCTTCCAAGGTCTGTGGGAGAGAATGTGTTCCAGGCTTCTCTTTAAGCTCTGAAGGTTTGCTGGTGAACTTCAGCATGCCACAGCTCACAGAGGCATCACCCTGCTTTCTGCATTGATTTTTCCAGGCTGCTCTCCCTGCCTATTTAGCTAACTCTGTATCCAAATTCATCATTAAGAATATAATTAATTGGGGCTAGAGATTACTCAGTGGTTAATAGCACATGCTGTTCTTCTAGAGGATCCAGGTTCAATTCCCAACACCCATATGGCAGCTCACAACTGCCTTTAACTCCAAGATCTGACATGCTCAGACAAACATATATGCAGGCAAAACACCAATGCACATAAAATAAGGATAAAAAATAATTAATATTTTGGTTTTTGAGACAGGGTCTCACTCAGTAGCATAGGTTGTCATGGAACTCATTAAATTCATAACAAGCCTCCTGCCTTAGCCCTACCCCCAAGTGCTGGGAATACAGGCATGAGTCACTACATCCATTTAATTCTCCCTCTTTTCTAAGAACACCAGCTGTATTGGATTAGGGTCTATGATAATGACCTCATCTTCACTTGATTCTCTGATAAGGCCCTGTTTCCAAAAAGGCCACATTCACAGTGTGATGGTTAAGTTTTATTGTCAATTTGACTGGGTTTAGAGTCTCCTAGGAAATTGAGGCACACCTCTAGGTGTGTCTGTGAGGGTAAATTGGAGATTAACTGAGGGGTATGACTCATCCTGAATGCAGGTGGTACCATCCCATGTGCTGGGAGCCGGGGTGGAATAAAAAGGAAAAAGGAGAAAGTGAACTGAGCGCCAGAATTTCTCTCTCTCTCTCTCTCTCTCTCTCTCTCTCTCTCTCTCTCTCTCTCTCTCTCTCTCTCTCTGCATTCTGGTCCACTGAAATGTAAGCAAGCAGCTACTGCACGCTCCCACCACATCACCATAACATCATGCCTCCCCTGATGTGGACTGTATCCCTTAAAGTTGTGAGCCAAGATAAATATCCCTTTAGGGTGCTTTAGCCAGCAACAAGAGAAGTAACTGATACACATAAGTATTGAGGATTTGGACATCAGCATTTTGGGAGATGCAGTTAACCCTGTAGCAGCTGGGCTCGGTGGAGATGACCCAACAGAGTGTCTGTACAGACTACAGATGCATATCCAAGGCCTGTGTCTCCCGGCCTGGCATAGGAACTTTTATGAATCACCTTTTGAAGCTGTACTCCATTGACAAACATTCACATGGCTGCCCTGTGCTCTAAGTTTCATTCTGTTGCTGTGATGGAACACTTAGACCAAAAGCAGCTTGGGAGGGGATGTTAGTTGGCTTCTTCCTCCAGGTCATAACCTGTCAGAGGGAACTCAGGGCAAGAGTTCAGGGCAGGAACCTGATGGCAGGAACCATGAAGGAACACCAACCACTTGCTGGCTTGCCTTCTGGGTCTCTCTTTGTATAACTCAGGACCACCTGCCCCAGAACGGCACAGCCCACGGTGGGCTGAGCCCTCCTACACCAATCAGTGATAAAGAAATTACTCAACTGAGACTCTTTTCAAGCGATTCTAGGCTGTGAGCAGTTAACGCTTACTCAGAGACCCCGATTCAAGCTAGGGACATTAGCCTCACCCCTGCACGGGAGAAGTATTAAAGTATTTTTCAGACATTGGTATTTTTAGAGCAATTTTAGGCAAACAACAAAATTGAGAGGAAAGCACAGAGGTGCCCTCATACCCCCATGCCCACATTACACAGCCTCCTCTACAATCAACATCTCCCACCAGAGTGGCACGTTTGCAAAAACAGATGGACCTGGTGGTGCCCCATCCCCGCCCAAACCCTCAAGTTGTTGCTCAGGCTCATTCCCGATGTCCATTCTTGGGTATGGACAAATGTGTGATGGCATGTAGTCACCATTCCGGTGCCCTGTGGAGTCTTCTCACTGCCCTAAAATATTCCTGTTGGCAGCCATCTTTAGAGATTGCCACAATAAAGATTTTTATCCTAGGATTTATGAGCCCACTGGAAATCCACCGTTGGCTTATTATCATCTGTGAAGCCAAGCAATGTGCTGTCTGAGACCGTATCCTTTGTTTCTGCAGTACTTGCTGGTCCTCAGATCTCATTCTATGCTCTGAAGGGTCTTTGACCCACAAATGATGAAGGAGTTCGGAAAAATTGAGTCCATCTGCTGCTTCCAAACAGAACAGGGCATGCCTTCCTTTAACTCAGAAAATGCTTTCTATCTAGCTTGGCATCGATGACAGCCTTTCTCCTTCCCCCAGGCAGCTCCTGCCATCTGGCAAATGGTATTGTTCTGTGACCCCAGTGTCCTTGAAGCTATCCAGCAGCCCTAGAGTGGTCCCAGAATGCTCTAGCTTCTCCGTGGACAGTGAAGGGGTTGAAAAGGATGCTGTTTTCACTCCCCTGACTTGGGAAGCTGCGTGATACCCCACCTACATCCTAGGGCAACCCTAGAGAGTCAGGGGCCCACAGTACTCAGCCCCTCCCTGCTCCCCTCCCTGTACTGATCACACGTTTGTAGTATTTGTGTGTGTGGCTGTCCTGTTGCCCATCACATGCCCTGAGGGCAAGGCGCTGTCATATTTCTCCTCTTATTGAAAATATTTAGTCTCGCTGTTTGTGTCTTAATTCCTAACATGGTTAGTACTTTCAAAACATAAAAACTAAGTTGCTGCAGGTCAGCTCAGGTTACTAGGACCTGGTGCTAGTTATACACATGGTTAGAACCGTGGCCTTGGTAAAAGGTCTCATTTGGGGTGGTGTCAGCTACAACTGGGCAATAGTGGGACAAGATAAGTGGATTGAGAAGGAGACTTGGGGAGAGACACCTAGCCTTCCCAGATGTTGCTAGTAATCGATGGGACATTGGTCAAGATATTTCCGTGGACATGGTAAAAGATGAAAGATGACTGTGAATCATGGCTCGTATGTATTAGCCAGGAGAGGGGTAGTCAGCAGACTGGGGAAGCTGCTGGCCCTGAACCCAGATCGTAAGGTTGGTATCTAGTACGTCCTCTGATTGCCTGTGGGACCATAGGCAATAAGCCTCCAGGACCCCAGCTTCCTTGCCTGTGAAACACCAACATTCTGTGCTCACCAGCCTCTTCAGTGTGCTTGCACTCTCAGTGCGGGTGCAGGTGCTGTGCCAGTGCTTGCACATGGTAGGTTCTTGTGTGTGTGTGTGTGTAATCCTCAGGTCCTTATCGTGACTCTGCACAGAAGTCGTGTTACCAGCCCGTTCACCAGCAATACAACTGAAACATCCAGTGGGTTAACTCTCTCATGGTCACTCTTAGTTAGGGTTTCTATTGCTGTGAAGAGACACCATGACCACAGCAACTCTTATAAAGGAAAACATGTAATCGAGGTGGTGGCTTACAGTTTCAGAGGTTTATTCCATTATCATCTTGGTGGGGGGAGCCTAGCAGCTGGGAGTATGGTGGCATGCCGGCAGACATGGTGCTGGAGAATTCTATATCTTCATCCAAAGGCTACAGGAAATGAACTGAGTCACTGGGAGTGGCTTGAGCATATATGAGACCTCAAAGCCCACCCGCACAGTGATACACTGCCTCCAACAAGGCCACACCCACTCCAACAAAGCCACGCCTCCTAATAGTGCCACTCCATTTTCTTTCAAACCACCACAGTCGCTTCACTGCCAAATGGCATAACTGGGATACAAGCCAGGCCGTCCTGTTCCACAGCCTCTTCTTCCATATGCTACCATGGCCAAACACACAGACCAAACAACCATGGACTGAACCATGCAGCAGAACCAAATCCCCGTGTTTCTGCCAAGCATTTGATCACAGCTATGTATAAGTCATTAACACAAGGACACACACACAACTCAGGCACATCTGTGCTCCTCACACGGGCTTCTTGCTATAAGAAATGGAGAGCAGGAGTCACTGAAGGTCAAAATCCCACTTCTTCCTTCCTCTCTTTCTTCTATTTCAGTACTAGAGATCAATTCCAGAGCCCCACACAGTCTAGGGAAGTGCTCTACCACTGAACCCAAACGTCTGTGCCGTACAGACAGAGAATACGTCTATAGTGGTATTCTATTTGTACTGAAATGTGATATTATTTGTATGTTAATAAATAAAGTTGCCTAGGGGTCAGAGCTATTAGCAAGCCATAGCGAAAGCCAGGGCGGTGGTGGTCCACGCCTTTAATCCCAGCACTTGGTAAGCAGAACTAGGTAGATCTCTGTGTGTTCAAGGATACAGCCAGCATTGGAGACACACGCCCTTAATCTCAATACCAACCACAGAAGACCTGGAGGTCTGTACAGACAGGCAGTGACGAGGCAGTCACATAGTTGGGTTTACAACCAATGAGAAGGAAGAACAAGGACTCTTATAAGACAAACGCACAGGAAGTAACTCCCCTTTTCGGAGAGGTCTCTTGGCGGGAGAGGCTAGCTGGCGGAAAGCGATAAGGCTCTTAGCTCTGACCTCTTGGGCTTTTATCTTTACATTGGCTCTGTGTTTCTTATTTAATAAGACGGTTGGTTACATCTACACACGTCTGACATCAGGAGGGTACCTAACTGTAGTACTTTTCTTGGGTTTGTTTCGTTTTGTGCTTTAAGAAGGGATACGGTCATCATGGAAAGGGCTGGAGGCAGGGTGTCTCATGGTGCCCGAAGTCAGGAATCAAAGAGTGGACAGGAAGTGGGGCAGGCTGTAACTGTTCAAAGCTCTCCCTCAGTAACCCACTTCCACCAGTAAGGCTTCATCACCTAAGGATTTGATATCCTTCCAAAACAGCACCACCAGCCGGGGACTAAGTGTTCCCACACTTGAGCCTGGAGGTGGGGGCACATTTCACATTCCAACCCCAACACTGAAGCTGCAGGCTTCTTTGGCATCCTTCCCATCTGTGCACGCTCTCCTTTCCTCCTTGTGGAATAACATCCAACTGGAAGCCCAAGGGACAACACGAAGAAGAAGCAATTGGCAGAGATTCCGTTTGGGAGGCTGGTGAGTACCATGAGGCCTGCTGGTACCCCTTACTCTAGGAGTGTCAGGGTCCACACATCTATATGCCATCTATTGCGAGGTCAGTGTAGTGCTACACACACACACACACACACACACACACACACACACACACACACACA
>CABHPH010160339.1:0-22838 GCA_902168325.1 Peromyscus nudipes | reverse complement strand
ACACACACACACACACACACACACACACACACACACACACACACACACCTACACACTCCATGCTGTCTTGATAACAAGAGTGAGAATGTCTGAAATAAAGTTATGGTTTTCTTCTTCAGCCATTCAAAGTCTATATATTCCTCCAGGGACATTTTGAATCTGATTCCAAGAATATGCTTGGAGTTTATTAAGTCTTTCCAACAAACATGGGCAAAGAGAAGCCAGTCAAACAACGCACAGATCTGAGGACAAGAGAAACGCTGGATCCGGTGAAATCTGGGGTGTGGAGGGAAGGTTTCAAATGAAGACAGAGACTCTTACTGAGAGGAAGCTAGGTTAATACTTGAACAGGCAGTTCAAGTTTCAACAAGGAAACCACCATTGACAAGAAATCAGAGTCTAAAGGAAGACCCGGAGTTTTCTTTTAGGCCTTTAAGGAAAGAGCTATTAAAGAAGATGGGTGGGGAGAAAAGAGACTAAGTAAAAAGATAAAGACAACGTATGGTGGTCTGTAAGATCCAGTGCTTGCTTCCAGGATGAGGCCCCTAATAAAATAGAGGACCCGTGTTAAATGAGTTCTTTTTCAGCAGAGAAGTGTTGTGTTCATTTGTTGTTGTTGTTTTATGAGGCTTGCTCTGGCTATGTTACCGAAGATGCAGTAGAAAAGATGGAGGCCAAAAGCCTGCCCAGCAGGCAGAAAGCCCGCCAAGAAGGCTGCCGATCAGGTGAGAGATAATGTAAGAGAAGTGATGGAATCAAAAGGTATTTAGGGGCAAACCTGGCAGGCTTGGGGATGGATCAGGAGAGAACAGGCCAAGGACTTCGCTCTGTTTCAGGTTTGAGCGGCTGGGCAGAGGCAGTACACAAGCTGTAGGGGGAAGTGAATGCCCGAGAAATGAGGATCTGCTGTAGGTGGTGGAGGGATACAGCAGAATGTCTCACAAAAGGCACTACACTTAGGAGTCCCAGCTATTTACACACACTCTTACAACTGGAGAGCCAAATGTGGCTTTGGTCCCTCAGTCAACTACACTTGTGAGAGTCTTGAATTCAGAACTGAGGGGAAGAGGCAGCCGAGCCTGAAGCCTCACTGTGCTGATGACATCAGCAGGTGTTGATGACTCTGGCTCCGACTGTCCTGGCCAGAGCTGTCCAAGTGCTGCATCTGAACTCAGCTCCTATTTGGGAAATCAGGTTTCTCATTCCCCAGCTTCCTGCTTATATCAAAGAGAATCCCCCTCCCCCCAGGGTAAATTCTGCAGGATTGCTCTGGAAGGCATTCCTGGACAAGGCCTAGGGCTTTCTCTATTCTTTTCAATCAGTTTTGAACATAAGCCTCCCCCCCACCTCACTACCAGAAGTCATTTTATGTAAAAAAAAATGCCTAGGGTGGTCTAGCAACTTTTTTACATTGAGTTGCCAACTCAAATTCAACAGATGAACAAATTGTGAGTTGGGTGGACTCTAAGACAGCTCAGTGCAAACCCAGGGGTGACAGAAGAATCTGATTTAGGAGAGAAGACTGGACTGCCAATTGGGGAGTGGTTAGCACATAAATTCTACAGGTTGTGGTCATCCCCAGAGCTATAGCCAGGAAAGAATTTGAAAGGTAAGACAAAGGGGGGCCTGGGACAGAAGCTTTGGACATAGATTTTTTTTATTTAAACAATTGTTTATTATATTTTATGTGTATGAGAATTTTGCTTACATGTATGTTTGTATACCATGTGCATGTATGCCTGGTACCCTTAGAGGTCAGAAGAAGGTGTCCGGTTCCCTGGAGTTATGGATGCTTGTGAGTCAGCATGTCAGTGCTAGGACTAAACATGAGTCCTCTACAGAAGCAACACATGTTCTTAACCACTGAGCCATCTCTTCAAACCCTGGACTTAGATTTTTAAAGTGAAAGTCAGAAAGGCAAGCTGGCCCTGACAGGGAGGTGGTCAAATGCAGGCCATAAATTGGGGAATGTTAGGATCACAGAAACTAAGTGGTAGGTGTGGTTCTTTAAGAGTGGATCAATATAGCAAATGCTTCTAGAAGGTCAGGCAAGCTGAGCACTGACCATGATCATGAAATCTTGTTTTAGTGCCCTAGGAAAGAACAATTTTGATTCAGCGATGACAACAGGGTTCAAATAAAAAGAATCCAGCAGTGAGGGAGAGATAATGAACAGAGACCACGCAGGAAGGCAGCCAAGAGTTTTGGCCATCCTTGGAGGTGATGCAGGATTAAAGGAGAGAAGTTCTATTTTTAAATCCTTAGGCAAGCTAAGACACCTCCAGAATGAAGCATTAATAAGGTGCTGTGTGAAGGGGTGTAACATATTTTATCTAAACAATGATTGTTTCCAGGTGGGAGAAATAAGCATCCGTTTGAATGAGGATGCCATGCATCTCGGAGGCGAGAGAAGGGAGAGACAAAGGAGACAGAATGCTTTTAGTGCTTTATTTGCTGTAGCAGAGGGGGTGGGATCACAGATGGGGGTGTGGTTTTTGAGAGGGGGAGGAGCCCCTTTTCTGCTGCAGAAGGGAGTGGGATCACAGATGGGGGTGTGGTTTTAGAGAGGGGAAGGAGCCCCTTTTCTGCAGTCCCAGGAGGGAGGATGGGACACAGAGAGCAGGTGTTTCAGGGGGTAACTCTTGTGGACAGGGGTTTGAAGATGTATGAACTGGTGGCACCCACTTTTTTGTAGCCATAGAATTCTCTTTCTGGGTTTGTGTAGGCTAAAGGTCAGGGTTTTCAGGGGGAGTAGAAAAGGTTTTAATGGTTATACTGGGAACTAGAAGAGCAAATTCATCAGATCGCCATCCATGTTGGGGACCAGCTTGGGATTAATGACCAGGACTTGATGGCAGCACCGGTTTGTTGAACAATGAAATCATTCCTGGCAGTGTGGCAGGCTCTTAGAGGAAGCTATTTCTAAAAATCACTGTCTCCTCACTTAGGCCCACAAGGTAAAGAGGCAGGATAAAGGCTGGCACTCTTGCCTACATTTTGTGTCTGGCTCCTTTGTCTTAGACTCCTGTGTGACCCTGCTTAGGCATGTCCATCACCTAGAGAATGTGTGCCTGCTAAATCTCCTTCAAGGCTGGAAGCACAGAGCTAAGCCATTGTCCTAAATGTGAAGTCACCCTGGATAGAGGGAACAGCAGAGCCTTGTAGGACAGACCACTGCTGAGAAGAGGGTGATTGTCTATGAAGGCAAGCTTTACCTTGAAGCATGAATAATTATCTTACCGGAGCTATCTTGGCCCAGCAAGTAAAAAGGACTTCCTTGGATCACTTTCAGACCCAGAACTGAGCCAGTGATCATCAGAGCACCTCAACCAGGACTGCTTAATTATGCATACCTCTTGTTCCCTGTCCCAATTCTTCCTCTATTTAAACCTAAAACTCAAGTCAGTCCCTTGAAAGCAGACTTGGGGTCACTGAACCCCTTTATCTGTTCTTCCCAGTGGATTGATTAAATCTCCACTTTTCACCATCACTCGCCCCTTTAATTGTTGTATCAGGATGGGTGGCCAAGCCTAACCTGTTAGAGCCACTGGAGACTAGGCTTTTGCCCTAAAACTGGTGGCAGCAGGACTTGGCACCTGGTCGCTGGCAGGGAGCCAGTAGTCGACTCTAGTCATCAGGCTTGGGGTATGTTCAGCTTGCTGTGATGGAAGGACACTGGGCACATGAAAGTCACAAGAGACCAATCCAGATGTTCTCCATGGCTGTGGTGTTTGGAAGCAGGTAAGGCCGTTTTGGGTTGCCACAATGATGGGGAACACTATTTGGGTCTGGGATGTGAAGTAGCCTGCTTAGAAAGGAACCTCACTACAGATAATCGTCTTTCCAGCATTGCCAATCACAACCATTGATGGAGAAACCATGAGCTCTAATTGGGCCAAATAGAGGGAAGAAAATAAAAAAGTGGGGAGGCAGGCTGGTCAAGGGACAGGCCGGGCCAAAGGGGGAGGGACTGGACCAAAGGGGAGAGACTGGGTGTGCAGGACAGCTGAGCAAAGACTGTGACCAGGTAGACAAGTGAGTGGCTAAGGCCTTGATTTCAGCGATGAGCTATTCTCCCAGGAAGGGAGACTCCCGACTTTAGCCCTCTGAGAACAAAAGCCAAGATGGTACTCCGTGTGCAGAGACATCTCCTGGAGCAGACACCACAGGAGGGTGCATCTGGAGTGTGTGTTGGTGGGTGGCTCAGACTGGGGTGAAGGATTGACACACTTGAGAAGGGAAAGGGGGGCAGCAGGGCAGGGCAGGAGTACTAGGCTGGTAAGGAGTCCCAGAGCAAAGAGCACCCACCAGCAGAGTCCCATTGAGGGCAGGATGGCCAAGCTCTGGATGTCGTGAAGGGTCATCAGAGCAAGCACTTACAGGGTGCCACATGAGGGTGGTTAGTCTTGTAAGGCTTCATGCTTCAAGAGAGAATGCTGATGGGCAGGTCCATAAATCCATTGCCTCAGTTTCCCTATGTCCCAAAGATATTAGGAAACAGAAATTGCTTTAGAAAACATGGATTCATATTCAATTCAACAAGAAGAAAGTCCGGTTCCCACCCCGTGCCCCTTGTTCCTGTGGTCATCTTATGGTTTAGAGAAAACTAGCACTAGAATGCATGTAGATTTAGTTGGGAGACAGCTAATAGGCATGCTCTACCTTTTGGTGTTGCCAAAGACATCATCTACTAAATTCATGTTCAAGAGGTGATTGAGTATCAAAAAAAAAATACTCACAAAATAAAAACTCACAATGTTTTAAGTTTATGTTTTGTGTTAGGCCCCATTCATAACTCTACCAAACCACATGGGGCAGGTTGTACACACCGGGTTTTATCAAGTCTTTTCCTGGGGGAAGGTGAACTTGGGCCCCAAGTTGCCTCAGTTCCCTATTAGTTTTTTTTATTCAAGTCTGGGTTGAGAGGAAGGGGGCCTTTAATATCCTCCATTTTGAAAAAGGAAAGAACTTTTTGTAGATGTAACCAACCGCCTTATTAAATAAGAAACACAGAGCCAATGTAAGAATGAAAGCCCAAGAGGTCAGAGCTAAGAATCTTACCACTTTCCGCCAGCTAGCCTCTCCCGCCAAGAGACCTCTCCGAAAAGGAGTTACTTTCTGTGCATTTGACTTATAAAGAGTCCTTGTTCTTCTTTCTCATTGGTTGTAAACCCAACTACGTGACTGCCTCGTCACTGCCTCTCTGTACAGACCTCCCAAGTCTTCTATGGTTGGTATTGAGATTAAGGGCGTGTGTCTCCAATGCTGGCTGTATCCTTGAACACACAGAGATCTACCTAGTTCTGCTTACCAAGTGCTGGGATTAAAGGCGTGGACCACCACCGCCCTGGCTTTCGCTATGGCTTGCTAATAGCTCTGACCCCTAGGCAACTTTATTTATTAACATACAAATAAAATCACATTTCAGTACAAATAGAATACCACTATAACTTTTTTTTTTTTAAAAAAAAAATGGAGGTGAGGTCTTCATCCATTCTGGATCTGACAGAGTTCTTTGTTCATGAGTTTATTCCATGAAAGATTTGGAATTCGGCTTCTGAATCTTTCCTTTTGGCATCAGCTTCGTCTCTGACTCCTGCTTGCCTGGTAAACACGCTAAGCTACCTGACAGCTAAGCTATATACATTCTCATGTTCCCTCACAATTTTCTACAAATTATCAAGTGACCAACAGACGTGGTCGTCATGAAATTTGACTCCTGTCTTCTGGTAAATAGATCCATGTTTCTTTACCAATTTCTGCTCCCGAATTTCTTTGGGACATGGGGGAACTGAGGCAATGGGTTCGTGAACCCGAACGTCCAGGGGTGTCTCTTAGGTCTTACATCACTCACACGCAAGAGCAGACAGCCCCCGTGGACAGCTGGGTGCAAGTGAAAAGGTATGACCACGTGATTGCTGAAGGGCGGGGCACCGCATCTCTTCAAAGACTCTCTTCCCATCAGGGCTCCAGCCCAGGATCACAGTGGTAAGAAGGGTATTTCTCTGCTGTAGATTCTTTGCTGTTTCCAATATCCTATCCTTATGGTATGGTATTAATGTCCTGTGTTTACTACTCCAGTTGGGGGTGTAAACCTGGGAGAGCAGGGCCTAAAAATGAGGCAGATTAAAGTCTCACACAATAGCCAACTTTATTCAGAGAATCAATTTATACTCTGAGGTTAAAAAGAGTCACTTGGGCTGGGCGGTGGAGGCACACGCCTTTAATCCCAGCACTCGGGAGGCAGAGCCAGGAGCATCTCTGTGAGGTCAAGGCCAGCCTGGGCTACCAAGTGAGTCCCAGGAAAGGCACAAAGCTACACAGAAACCCCCCGGGGGGGGGGGGGGGGGTGGAAAAAAAAAGAGTAACTTGGATAAAGTACACAATCACAAAGATGAGCTGCATATGGCAAAAACATGTTTTTCCATAGGGGCACATACACAAATAACAATAGCCAGCTGTAATGGATAATTGGAAGTAAACTCACTCCACCTGGGAGGGCATGACAGCACATTCCACAAACAACCATGTTATGGAGGAACAGAGGTTATAAGACTCTTGTCTTATTTCCTTGGAGTTTTCTCACAAGGTCTCAGAAATCTCACACAGCTTCGTTCATGGACTGTGTTCCGACACCTAGTCCACTCAACCTGCCATGCAAAAGTCTGTCAATGAACTGATGTGTAAATATCAAAAGTTGTAAACAGCAGAGCCCGGGGTTGAAGCCTGACTGAGGGGCAGAGTCCAGCTGCACCAACTCACCGAGGAAGGTAGGGAGATCACCGTTAAATGGGGGTGATGATAAATGGCTCCCATCCTGTGGGTCTTCGTGAGATTAAAAGACTTCAGGAGGAAGGTTCACTCAGGACAGGGGCTGCAGATGGTACCCGGTGTGTGTTAACTGCTTCTAACTTGAAGCTTCTGCCCCTTCCCAATGTCAAGGTGAGCATAGCTGTGCTCCAATGGTTGGGCTGTTCTCACTTTCCATATTATACTCAGTGATCCCCAATGTGATGAACCCTTACTTTTTCTTGCTTTGTAAATATTTTTTTATTTTTATTACTTTATTTATTTATTTATTTATTGTGTATCGGGGGGACATGTGCATGCACAAATTTAGGTCAAAGGAAAACTTGGAGGAGGTGGTTCTCATCATGTGGGCCCCAGGGATTGAATTAGGTCATCAGGGTTGGTGACAGTCACCTTTATCCTCTGGGCCATCTCATAGGCCCATCTTGCTTTCTAAATCTCCTAGTACCATGTTGAGTATCCAATTATTTCCATCATACAGGCAGATAAAGGTGAAGTGAGGCAACAGCCCCCCACAGACACCGTCAGAGACTCAGCGATGGATTCTTGGGTGGGAACAAGAAAGGGGGTGTATTCAAGCAGGAGCAGGCTGGGTTTCACCAATCTACATAAGTATCACCCTGGATCCATGTCTCCTCTGCCAGGAAGCAGAAGCAGCTTGCTTTCCCCTCAGAACAAAGCCTGTGCTTGTGTGACTGTCTCTAGAGAGAAATGTGTTTGTACATTAGACTGGTAATTAAAGGCTCCCAATAAACCCAGCCTCATTACTCAGCTTAAAGAGCGGCCTACATGCTGTCTGGCACTGTATCAAGTGTCTGCTTGTGCAACACTGAGGTTGTGGCTGTGCGGCTGCTGGAGGAGGGTGCGGTTGGTGTGCAGGGAGCTCCGCTTCTGGGTCTTGTGTACGGTGGACTGAAGGGGCGGGAGCAAACCCTCCACCTTCCAGGTTTCGTTACTCCCTTTTCCAAGTATTCCAATAGACTGGTGGGATGAGCCGCTGTCTGGTCTACTGTCGGGTGCACTGAACAGTAACATTGCTGGAGTCAATTGTCAGGAGTTTGACAGACTTCACAATTCCCAGGCAGGTTACACTCTTTCAGGGAGAAAGCTGCTACCCATCGCTCCTGTCAGGATGCAGAGTCCATCGGAGCCAAGGTCAGATACTCAGTTCCTTCTGCACAAAACTGAATGTGGTTTCTGCTGTTTTTCTTTTTACAAATATTTGTCTGCCTTCCTCCTCCCTTCCTCCCTTCCTTCCTTCCTTTCTTCCTTCCTTCCTTTCTTCCTCCCTTCCTTTCTTCCTCTCTCTGTTTCTCTGTCTCTGTCTCTGTCTCTCTGTCTCTCTTTTTCTCTCTCTGTTTCTTTTCTTTAGGGTACCATTACTCCAGTCCAGCCTTGAACCCCTTCATATTGCTTAGGATGACTTTCAATATCTGATTCTCCTGACTCCACCCCAGAAGTGTGGGGATTGCAAGTATGTGCCACCACATCTGGTTCAAATACTTCTTATTAATCACCTTCAAAGGTTAAGAGAACACTTAACTTTGTAAACGGTTTTCTATTTTGCAAAGCATTTTCACTGTATCTATACTTTTTTCTTTACTGTCTTATCCAGATTAGGGCAATATTCAAAGTAGCCATTACCACCACCATAGCATCTGCTTTTTTATTGACAGCTTTCTTTGAACCAACTATTTTAGTTGATCTAAGGAGACAGTGCAATTAGAGAAGCCAGAAAGAGAACATGATCCTGAGCTTGCTCTGCAAATATTGCATTACAGGGGTTTGCCGCGGAACTCAGGAGGCACATTTTTTTTTTTTTTTTTTTTTTGCCAGCTCCTTGTATCCAAAAGCTGATTTTGGAGCTAGAACAATGGTTCTTGCAGAGGACTGAGGCAAGTTCTCAGCACCTACCTTAGGCAACCTGCAACCGCCGGTAGTTCTGGTTCTAAGAGGTCTGATGCCCTCTTCTGGCTTCTATAGGCATTACACTCACATGCACAAAACCACATACATATACATATAATTTAAAATAAAATATTTAAAAAGACAAACTGATTTCAATTTTCTCCATTTTTCTTTTCATGGTTTTCAAGGCTTTCTGTGGTTGCCCATCCTCTGAATCATTCTGGAAAGGACAAATCACTATAATAATATCCATTAACACCAATGGTACACAACTACTGTGTACTGAGCCTGTAACAGGAAACTTCTAGAGTCTCTAATTTAGTTATCTCAACAACCCAATAAAATGGGTATAGTTTTTATTCTATTCTCTGTAGGAGACTGAGCAACAGGCTAAGCGACCTGCCCGAGAGCTCAGAGCTGGTAAGTGATGGGCTGGAAAATCTAACCCAATGCTCCTGGTTAAAATCACCAGCTGGACCACAACATTCCTCTTGTTCAGCTTAAACCTGAATTAACTTCAGCCATCATGAAACAACTTTGCGCTGTATGAAAATATGAGAGACCCAAAGAGGTCAAGTGGCCTCCTAAGGAAGCCATGGTTTAGACTTCAGTGTCCATGTTGACAACCTAAGTCCAGAATCAAATCAAAACAAAACAACAACAAAACTACAGCATGTCATAAAAGGTATATGTACAGAATTAAATGTATATTTAACATTATCACTAAAATATTACTTATACTCATCAAATGTTACACACACACACACACACACACACACACACACACACACACAATTTTTCCCTCTGTCTTTTTTGAGATAGAGTCTCACTACTTAGTCCAGGATGACTTCAAACTCAAGATCCTCCTGCCTCAGCTTCTAGGGTGCTGGGATTACAGGCATGTGCTACCACATTGACCTGCAACTATTCTTTAATTAAGCTTTTTGGTTTAGCTAGCCAATAATTAAAGTTCATTAATTTTTTCTGCATAGAAATGTTGATGTTTCTATATAATCCAGAGGCTCAGTTGTTTGGCCTTCTTACTCATCAGCTTTTCTTTGGGTCTTTGAGAATTCACCTCCAGGGGTGGAGCCCACTTTTCCAAGCTTTGCCTGTACTGTGGCTGCCCTCCCTGTGTGTGCAATGATTAGAATTATTTTACAATTAAAGAAGACTCTGGGGGAGGGGATTTGCTTGGGTCTCAAGCCTGGCTTGGGTTTGGGGAGGGGTGGGCTGAGTTCCCCTATCTAGAGCTTATTCTGGACAACAGAACCCTGCACAATACCACACAGAACAATGAGGCAAATGTTGTACTTGTACCAGGAATGAAATATTTCTGATGCTGAAGAAAAGTTGCTCAAGCTGAGGCCTTCTACAAGCTCCCAAGAGAATTTAGGTTAGGAAAGTAGATTTATGGAATTACCCCAGAGATTATCATCCACCATCTATCTGTTTTGAGATAGGGTCTCAAGTATCCCAGGCTAGCCCCAAATTTTGTGTAGCCAAGGATGACTTTGAACTTCAGCTCCTCCAGCTCCCAAGCTATGGGTATGAATGACACATCTGAGTTTTAATGTGGTCGTGGGAATGGACCTCATGCTTAGCAGGCACTCTACCAACCGGTCTACACTCCAACCTCCCATCACCCACCATTTTATGGGCATGGCTGAAGCCTTATTTATTTCTAACTTAATTAGATGAAACACTTTCTAAATCTGCATGGCAGTGACAAAGGGCTTTTCTTTTTTTAGAGGAAGATGTCTTCTCCTCTACCTATACACCAGAACAACCCATCACACCTACTGAGGTTGTTCAGGAAGTCAGGGCAAGTGCACATGCATGTGCCACACTCTACAAAGGCCAGACATTTCCAGAGATAACCTGTCTCCAACCCTGAGTGGCCAATTACTTCTCAGTTGTCAGGGTACCGGGCATCAGAGCTTTAAAACCTTGGAGGGTGGTGGTGGGGGCATATGATTGCTGAAGACACAATGCCATGGAGCTTGAAATGTCACAATTATTTCAATGATCCTATAAAAATGATCTTGAAATCACATATGCCAGAAGGGAGCCAATTTCTTACACACACACACACACACACACACACATACACACACACACACACACACACACACACACACACTTATAGACACAGAAGTTACCAAATCTCCGGAAAGTGCCAGCACACTATACTACATACAACTTTATTCATTATCTAAAACCCACAGTTCTCCACCCAGGCTACATGTCATGCTTCCTTAACCGCCATACTCCATGCTTTCAAAGCTCTGATGCCCGGTACCCTGACAGCTGAGAAGTAATTGGTCACTCAGGGTTGGAGACAGGTTATCACTGTGAGTGTCATAGAGAGTCTAATTAGTTAGCATTGAAGACCTAAAGCAAACGTTAACCCACCAGCTGAGGGCAAGTAAACCCAGGCTAGAGCAAATCCTATTGTTTGTAAAAGATTTGATAACAATGAAGGTGATGATGATGAAGAGTTCTTTATAAATGAGAAGTCCCAGCCAAGAGTCACCTTCCCCACCTCCACTGTACCTCTCTACTGGCTTATAATCCACACAGGAGCACTGAGCCCCTCTGTTGAAGTAGGGAGAGAATACTGAGTTGATTATTTTATAATTAAAGAAAGCTCTGGGGGAGAGATTTTGCCCAGGAGCCCAACATTGCAAACTGGGTCACTATGAGCTGGAGTCCCATCCATCTTCAACACCAGGAAATACCAGGCAGGTCCAATGTTCTTTCTTTACTTCCCAGTTGACTTTTCCAATGATTTGTTTGCATCTAGAGAGGCTTCATAATGCCTCTTGTTTACACCTGTCCCCCAGCTGCCACACTGGTGGGAGACAAGAGCATACATATCAGGGCAACTTTTGGATGCCTGTGCTTCTCAGTCCCAGGAAATGACCTGGGAAGCTTTCCAAATCCCAGGTGCCCTGGCTCAGGCCAAGCTGAATTATATCTAAATCTTGACTTTCTTTTCCAGAACTCTGTGTGGTGATTCTAAAATACAGCCAGGGCTCCTGCTTCCTGGTACTGACTGGATCTGAAAGCTTGGTCCTGACCCAGCATTGCCTGGGAACTTGTTAGAAATATAAATTCCCAGGTTCCGCACTGGACCCATGGAATCAGAGACTGGATCCGCCTAGCAATGAGTGATTCTGTTTGTTTTAGTTTTTTTGTTGTTTTGTTTTGTTTTGTTTTTTAAGTTATCAGTCTTAACAAGTCTAGGTGGTTCTAATATGCCATAAACTCTGAAATTAGTCTGTGGGGGCATCATCAGGCAGCTAAAAACTGTTGTTTGTTTAAAAGTGCAGACTCTTCTCTTGGGCCACTGAGTGAAACATGATCCTGATCCTCCTGCCTCCTTAACCTCTCAGCTCACCTGCTTACTGCAGGAATCTTTTCTCTTTAAGATTTATTTTTCAGCCGGGCGGTGGTGGCGTACACCTTTAATCCCAGCACTCGGGAGGCAGAGGCAGGCAGATCTCTGTGAGTTCGAGGCCAGCCTGGACTACAGAGTGAGTTCCAGGAAAGGTGCAAAGCTACACAGAGAAACCCTGTCTCAAAAAACCAAAAAAAAAAAAAAAAGATTTATTTTTCTTTTTAATCCTGTGTATGTGTCTCTGTGAGAGCAGGTACGCCCCCCAGAGGCATTAGACATTCCTGCTCCCAGAAGCTGGGGGCAGCTGTCAGCTGCTGAATGAGGATGCTGGGAATCGAACTCAGGTCCTTTGTAAGAGCAGTGTGGGCTCTTAACTACTGAGCCATCTCTCCAGCCCCAGGGTAGGAATCTTTATCATTCAGGGATTAGTAGCCCTTTAAAAGCTGTCAGTACCCCCTCCAGGGTAAAGACACACAGAGATAAGCATAATTGAGACATCTTTCTGTCACATGCTTACACTGTCCTGTTTCTTATCCACCCCCCAAAGGCACATAACCCCAGCAGTGTCCTAGAGTTACAGCCACCTTGCATTCCAGGAACAGCCAAGTCTTACGGGACAGGTCACTTCCTAGACAGCGGCAATTGTCTAATATCTGTTACACCCCGAAGTAGGAGTTCCTGCAGCTCCAGTGACGTCAGGAACGAAGGCATTCCTAATATGGAGCAGGCAGGGTAGCTCACATGAGCCTTTCTGCTGTATAACATTTTACAGCCGGGCATCAGACCAGCACGGCGTGAGTGCTGACTGAGTGCAGAGAAGGGATTTTAGAAACTTCAGTGGAGTTTCTTCCCTCCCTCCCTTTCCTCATTGATGGAGTAATCAGGAGGGTACAACCTTAGATGTCACCGAGTCTCACCTTTCCCTCTGCCACTTATATTTGTCTATTTCTTAACGAAGACTGTGTGGGTTTATTGCCCTGTTTTCCATCCTGGCTTATTTTAAAGCTCGTCAGGTACTTGGCCTTGTCACGTCTGCAAGCAAGCTTGGCTTGTGAGTGAGAGAGTGAGTGAGTGAGAGCGTGAGAGAGTGAGTGCTCCTAACTGCTGAGTCTTCTTTCGGTGCCCTGACCAGGACTTCTTGATTACACATGCCTCTTGCCCCAAACCCCAGTTCTTCCTGTATTTAAATGCAATGTATGTAGTGACCAGAAGATGAACTGGGGTCATTCAACCTTTTTGTATGCTCCTCTGTTATTAAGTCCCTTTTCTCTGCTTTTCACCAGGACTCTTTGGGTGCATTGGGATGGATGCACCCCCACTTCTCTCTCTCGCTCTCGCTCCCTTTTTCCGTGCACACATGCATTAAACTGTTGTTGTTTTTCTTCTTTTCTAGTTTTCTTAATAGCAGAACTTCTCAATTCCCACTTCCTGGGGGTTCTCAGGAATAAAATACTGAGCCCTGCCCCCGCCGGGAAGCAAACTCAAAAGCCACTTCCCAGAGAACAGATTAGCCCCAGGAAGAAGCAGTGAAGGTGAATTATCTGCTCCTCTCTAATTAAGGTGTGTGCTTTAGCACTGTTTGCTGGGGCAAAACTTTCTAGTCTTTACCTTTTGTGTCTATAGCTGTTTAACTTAAAACTGCCAGGAAAAAGAAATTATCCCCCAACAAGGTTTAATTAGATAGCAGGTTGAAGTTCCCTAGAGAAACCTATGATACTATGGGATGAAGTGTTTATTATGTTGAATTGAGGACAGCCGTCCTAAATTTCCTCTAATTAAACAGAGCTGAGGTAAACACTGAGGCTGGAGGAAGGCAGGGCTAAGATGATGCTTTGCAGCAGTTTGTACCAAGACAAGTAGAAACAAAGATGACCTGCTCTGACCTCTGACCTCCGGGGAGCTATTTCTGTTTCAGGAACTGAAATCTCTGGAATCAGGAGTTACTGAGATGCATAGATGATTCTTTTTATATCGAGGGAGCTCAAAGATATGCCCTCTGCTGTCCTTCCCTTGGCTAAAAGGAAAATTCCTTAGACCAGTTACATCCAATAGTTCATTTGATAAAGCAAAATTAAAACAATAGGCAAAGGAAGCAGGGCCCGAAGAGGGCTCCAGGAATTCCAACCAACTGCAATCAGACAGCATTTATAGAAAAGGGAAGGCGAGACCCAGAACACAACTAACTGGCTACAGCCTAGTCCAGCCGCCAGTCAATTAGTTACAGCTTAACTGGTTAGTTGTGTACACTGGTTAGTCATGTGCCGCTTAATCAGTTGCTTAGCTGCAGAGCCTCCTGCAACCAACCACACCCAGGCGCTGTAATTAGATTCTACAGTGGCTTGGTCTCTTGAACCCAGTGCAGGTACCCAGTCTGCACCCGTGGCCTCCTGCAAGTCTCCCTCAGTGTCTTCCGTTTTCAGAGCTAAGTCTCAGAGAAAGGAGAAAAAAGAGCTGACGTTGCCATGTGCTTACAAGGATTTGGTTATCCAGAATGCTATTTTTCCAAAGTTAGCCAAAGGATGGAAGGCGACACGGCCCAGCACCATTGCCAACAGCCTGAGTTCTCTTCTCGCTCAGGGACCTCTAGTCGTAAAAACTGGATCCCTGACTTTGAAGCCAAAAAGAAATTCAGGATGAGCCTGTATGGGCAGAGTTCAAATTTATTAGAAGGAGGTTTTTAACATAGATTTAATGCACAGGTTAATAAAAAGAGAGGAAGTTGGAATGAATAAGACACACGCAAGAGCATGCTTGTGGACTTCTCAAAGGTGGGTTGCACTTAATTCTCTTCTTTACAGTAGCCATATGTAGGATTTTCCTGGACTCTGGAGTTATGTCTTCAAAGGCTTGCTAAGGAATTCAAATGAGATGATAAAATGTTTCCTCTGGTTTTTGGATAGGATTATAGTCTATATGACAACATCCTAGATCACAGTGGTTCAGGAAGTTAGGATGTTTTCATTGTAAACAAGTTAATAGTTTTGTTTGTGATGCAGCCAGAAAAATGTCTGGGCATGGAATAAGGCCCTATATGCTGAGGCCTACTTTGTGGTTTAATGCTATTTAAACATTCTTATTTGAAATACCTCTCTTAAAGCAGTGCGGTCTATAGGCAGGCAAACTTCACAGCGAATGGCATTTGTGCTGGAATTCTTGACTCTAGCTGGTGAGGGTTCAGACAGACTCTGGACTCTGGAGTGAAGGGCCCCTTTCCCTTCCCATGTCTCCCTAGTTTCCTTTGCCTTTCTATCCTGCCTCGAAAACCAAGCATGTTGGGTCTGCCAGATGGTGTACTAACATTTGATGGTATTTTCACATTTAATGCATTTTAATCCTCATAACAATACTGCAAAGAAAGTATCATTGGGCCCAATTTCCAAACTAGAAAAGTAAGGATCAGGTGGTTTGCAAACAGCTTTTAGATCTGCAAGTCGAATGGCAGACTGAAGCTGTGACGCAGATGTGTCCAGCCTGAAGGCCTTATGGGCTTTCCTGGTCCAGCAGGGTACAACATGGAGCTTAGACTGTGTGGTTAGCCAGCAGCTTTGTGTCCAACTATGCATAAATAGATCAGGGTGCATGATTTGGGGCCCATTCTTTGTGGTGTCTTCTGTGTCGAATATTATTTTAAGGTGTGTTACTTTTGTTTATGTTGCATTTGTTTAACTCTGTGAAGCTGTGTTACTGAGCCTGTCTAAAACACCTGATGGTCTAATAAAGAACCAACGGCCTATAGCAAGGCAGGAGAAAGGATAGGCAGAGCTGGCAGGCAGAGAGGATAAATAGAAGGAGAAATCTGGGAGGAAGGAAGAAGTAGCCAGAGAAGGAGGATGCAGTGGGGCCAGCCACCCAGCTACAGAGCAAGCCACAGAGTAGGAGTGAAAGGTACACAGAAGTAAGAAAAGGAAAAGCCCAGAGGCAAAAGGTAGACAGGACAATTTAAGGTAAGGAAGCTGGCAAGCAACAAGCCAATCTAAGGCCAGGCATCCATAATTAAGGATAAGCCTCCGTGTGTGATTTATTTGGGAGCTGGGTGGCGGGCCCCCAAAAGAGCAAAAACCAACAACAAGTCTTCTACAAATATCATGATAGCTTCTATTCCAGATTATCTTCATCAAAAAATATTGGGGTAGCGAGCAGCTATGGAAGAAACAACTGTCTCCTGCGAAGACAGCAGACTTGTTTCCTGCTTAAGATGGAAACTTCATCATCAACAGCATCATCATCTTTGCCACCATCTTTAACTCTGGAGAAAAGCTGGGTACCTTTACTCAGGCCTCTATTACAAGTTAGAAGGCTTTGTCTCTCGGTTCCCTAGCCACAACACAGACCTGCCATGTCAGCATTCACCCTCCCAATCCCACCTCTTCCTTACCCACACAGGGCTTGTTTAGCAACGGAAGCCAGTGTGGCCTGTGGTTGAGGCCTTTATCTCTGATCTAGGTGTCTCTTATCTTCTACCAGCAGCAGTAAAACCCCATATCAGGTTCATTTGCTAGCTGACAGACAAGGTGAAGTCTCAGACCCTCCTCCACAGCCCTTATCAAACCTGGCCTCACACCTTTGTACGCCTGCCAGCAGGTCATATTCCTTCTTACATCCTCAGCTCTGAGTGCATGTGGCCAGTTGACTGAGGATTACATCTTAAAATCTTTCTGCATGCCCCATACTTTGTACCTGCCTGCTATGATCACTAACTCCAAGCAGAGTCTAGAATAAGGCAGGTGGGACTTAGGCAGTGTGGGACGTTAACTTCAGAAAGACCCAAGGCTTGCTTACCTTAGGAAGGCCACTAAAAGTAGCTTTAGACTTTAGTACCTTAGGACGCATAAATGCGGCAAACATTTTAGAACATCTTGTCATTGACATCTCTATGGTGGACACTACAATTAAAAAGCAAAGTCAAATGACTCAGGCCTTCCCTCCCTGTGGTTCCTTCTCTCTCAGGACATACACATTAGGATAAATCTCCAGCCCCCTCAGCTATTACCCCCTACTCCAGCACCCTTCAGCTCTTACCACCCACTCCAGCTCTGATAGCCCCAAGTGTGCTCCACCCCTCCTTAAGCACATTGGGCAGATCCACTCATGTGGTCATCTCTCATTCTTTAAAGAAGCCATTGGAGTTGGACCAGGTAACACCTCCAAACAGCACAGAGCTCAGAAGTGACAAATATGTGTCCTTCCCTCGGGGCTCTAGCCACTGCTACCTCCCACCTCCCCACTCTCAGCATCTACCTTCCTCCTTCTTAAGATATGCTCTGTGCTCCCAAGGTGGAATACACAGCATGCAAACAGAAACCAGCATTCCTTACTGTCCTTGGAGATTCCCTGCAACAATTCCCCTTGGGTCAGCCTGTCAGCTGAAAGTGTTAAAAGTCAAGTTTCAGTCTTAAGTCAGCGCTACCCCTCTCTCTATTCTCTAGTCCAGCTTAGACTACAACTTCTGGTGAGCAGTCTCCTGTAAATGCTGTTACCATTGGTCACTGAGGCCTCTGTGCCCCTGAGCTGTGGGTCAGTCCAGTCTTATGGCAGAGCATCTTTTAGCTGTTAAATGAACTAGCTAGCCTATAAGGAGATGGGGAAAGTTATCAGATATGTCCAGATTGAAAAAAAAATCACATAGCACAAGTGCATACCACTACCCAAGGGTCAGGAGGGAGAAGAATAAACATGTGTTGAAACTATACTCTGTTGCCTACCTATAATTCCAGCCTGTCAAGAGTTCAAGGTCACCCTTGGCTATATATGAATGAGTGGCCAGCCTGGACTATGTGAGACCCTGTTTCAAAAAACCAAAAATGACAACAAAAGGAAGTATTCACCATGTAGCCAAGGCTGGTCTGAAACTTTCAACCTTTCAGCTTTGGCCTCCTCAAAGCTGGGAGTGCAGGCAGGAGCTACCATGTTTGGCTGCTACACACTTTTATATCTACAGATAAATGAGAGCGTCAGATGTTTATCGAGCAAATGGATAACAATATCCACTAACTCTAAAACCATCAGAAATCCTTCTGAAGGGTGACACATGTTCACATTGAAGAACAGTAGTGTGCTTTCATCATCAGGGTTTAGTTTATTTGTATATAACAGAAAAGCAAAACAAGATGAATACGGAAGATATTTAACTCTTTCTCATTTAAGGCAAATTTTTTAAATGTTGGTGCAGAGCTAGTGTGGCAACAACAAATGTAAGTACTCCAGCTTTCCCTGGTTTTACATATTTTTATCTCCCAACTCTGCTGCTGCCTGTGGCTTTCATTCCTAGCTACCCAATGGTTCCGCATGGCTGCTGGAGCTCCAGCAAGTACATCCCAATTATCAGCAGTAAAATGATGGGTAAAAGGACAGAACTGAAGTGAGTCTCTTCCTCTTAGAAAGCCTCTTCACACTGCGGTTCTGTTTCTGAGAGGGGAAGGGATAGGAGTTGGGTTGAGCAGCTTCGATCCCTTTTTAAGTTGCGCTACAGATTTTGCTTTGGGATCTCTAATCTCATTTTCCCACAAGGACAAGAGAGGAATTTGGTTCATTTCTTTTAGTCATTAAGCTAATAGTAATGACTTCCTTCCTCTGACATAACTACCATTTTAGGAACAGTAGCCTAAACCAAACCAATTAGACACACTTGCATCTAATGACTATATTTCTTTGATTGTTCATAATCCATAAGTTTGTGTGTGTGTGTCTGCATGGGTAAGTGCACA
This sequence comes from Peromyscus nudipes, assembly GCA_902168325.1. Taxonomy (NCBI): domain Eukaryota; kingdom Metazoa; phylum Chordata; class Mammalia; order Rodentia; family Cricetidae; genus Peromyscus; species Peromyscus nudipes. The sequence continues at coordinate 4,013 of CABHPH010160339.1, read as the reverse complement.
TGAGTACAGGTGTCTGCAGAGGCCAGAGGTGCTGGATCTCCTGGAGCTGGAGTTATAGGTGGCTATGAGCCACCAGATGTGGGTGCTGAGAAGCTAGCTTGGGGCTTCTGTAAGAACAGTATACATTCTTAAGGTCTTAAGACCCTTAAGGGCTGGGCCATCTTTGCAGCCCTGGCTTCTTTTTCTTTTTGGAGCAGGGGAGGTTCAAGACAGGGCTTCCCTGTGTAGCCCTGGCTGTCCTGGTCCTGCAACTGGCTCTGTAGACCAGGGTGGCCTGGAACTTAGAGATCCCCCCTGCCTCTGCCTCCCAAGTGCTAGAATTAAAGGCGTGCACCACCACCCAGCCTTGGCTTCTTAAGGCTCACAAGAAGTTCATAGTTACCTTTGCAGCTTCTCTGTTTCCCTTGCTCTAAGTCCTATCAGCTGAGATTCAAGCTGAGAAACAGAACTGCCAGGGTGACATAACTAAGGAGTTTGTTCTAGGGAGTTGGCTTTTGCCTCCTGCGGGCATCTGGTGTTAGGGTCTAATGACATCAGGGTAGTGGGTCAAGGTGACAAGAAACAGTCAGAGAGAGCAGGACAGTCTGGAATCTCTGTCCACCTCACTGTTTCCAGTTCTGGCTGGAAGCCTCTCATTATGACACTCTGGCCAGGGTCCGAGAGCTGCAGCGGTAGGCATCTGGCTGTGTCTCTACACCATCTAGTCTCCACAAACCAGCAGACCAACAATGGGCCACGGTTGCCATGGTAATTCTCCCCCACCTTTAAATCTGCCCCCCTTTCAAATCTGCTGCAGAATGTCTCTTTGGCTTCCTTTGCTGAGAACCATGTAGGAGAATCAGGGGTTCAAGGCCAGTGTGGACTATACAGAGAGTTGGAGGCTAGCCTGGACTACACAAGAACCTGTTTTGAAATAACAAAAACAATTTATAAAAAGAATATTTTCTGGTGAGGTAGGACAAACCCAATCCAGCAGTAGGTGGGTGAAAGGGCAAATCCAGTCATTTGAGTCTGTAGAAACTGTCTCTAACTGGGTATAACTGAAGTTTGTATGGGTATGAAGAGTATGGAGGTGGGAAGGTGGGGAGCAAAATTGTCCAAACACTGTAAAAATCTAGGCAGACTGAACCCAGAGCAAACCCAGGCTGGAATTGAGTCCCCAAAAGATACAGATGCCAGTGTTCAGCTGGAAGTTCCCATGAAAGGCCAAGTACAGGAGCTGATGGGGTCAGGGGCCTGCAGGCAGCATTCTGGGACAGGGCAGTCTCATTATTGGGGTCTTCTTGTCTCCCTGTATCCCACATTGACCTTCCATCAAGAAATGTGAGGTACTTCCATCCCTTGTCCAATCACAGGAGACAACCTATAGTTCTTAGTCACCTTAATGGGGTCAGCATCCTTCACCATGCTTGAAAATTCCAAGGGAAGAAAACAAGGCCTTTAAACAGCACTAGTGGAAAGCTTTGCTATATATGCATATATATGTATGTATGCATGTATATATACACACATATACACATACACATTATATATATCCAAGATTGGTCATTCTTGAGGCTAACCACCCAAGATTCTCTCATCTCTTATTGTTGACCAAAAGAAAAAAAAATTAATTGCTAAAGACATTTAATCTGCTTGGCACCTTTTCCAGGAAATCTTGTGACAGGACAGATGTGAAAAACTCCTCAGCCCTGTTAACTTCAACCCTCATTTCAAAAGCCCCAGCTGTCTAGGACCCAGTGCCAGCTGTTCCCTTTGTTGTGGTCTGGTCCTGGACCAAGGGAGCTATTTCTCTAGAGCTACTCCGCCCTCAGCCTTTCACACCTTCCTAGCCTTACAGGAGCCCCAAGGCCCCATTCTCTTGCTCAACCTGCCAGCTTGGCCTGCTGCCTTAGATAAGTCTTATCACAGTGTTTATTGCCATGGGCCCAGAGTTAACATTTACTTTGTTTCAATGAGGTAAATCTTTGAGGGATAAAGGACAAGGAGGAGTGGGAAGTCACAGAAGTAAGGGTTTCCTGGTGGGGACATAGTCAGTCAGAAACTTTCATCTTGTGTTCTTAAAGTCAATGGCCAGGAGATTTATTCCCCTTTATCCACAGCAGGAGAAAACTGGGATTGGGAAGGTCCATCGAGGCATTGTCCTGTGTTGATTCACATGGCGGCCCTGTGAGGGCTCTTATTTGGATCAGAAACTGCTGTGGAGGAACATGGCTGTGTTGGGGCCAAACATTCTGCATTTCCAACAAGTTCCCAAGGAACATCAGTGTTGTTCATACATGAGCCCATGGTGGGGGCAAGATCACATGGCACCTGAGTAAGCTTTAACTGCTTGGGGTTCTGTCAGGGCCATGACCATTGTTACTGGCCCGCCAATGTTTGTGTCTTCCCAAAATTCATATGCCGAAACCCTAGTCCCAGCTGTGGCTCTAAGGAAGTAGTTACGGTTAAAAGAAATAGCCAGAGAGAGTGCACTCCCTAGTTCGCTCTCTCTCTCTCTCTCTCTCTCTCTCTCTCTCTCTCTCTCTCTCTCTCTCTCTCTCTCTCTCTCTCTCTCTCTCCTGAAGTGGAGAAGGTCACAGTAAGAAAATGGCCATCTATAAGCCAGGAAGTAAGCCCTTACCTGAACCCAACCATTCTGGTTCCCTGATTCTGAAATTTCTAGCCCTTGGAATTTTAAGAAAGAAATCTTTGTTCCTGAAGCCACTCAGCCTGGGTCATTTTGTTATGGTGGTTCTAGTTAACTAATCCAGCCACTGTGGTTTCCAAACCAGGTGTTCCAGAAACTGGTCAATGACAATCTCCAAGACCAAATAAGGTGGAGTTCACTCTCCTAGTCTTTGCTGATATGCTCCAATTTAATCTCCAAGTCAGTGGATCTCAACCTTGACTGACCATTTAATCTGAGAGTTAAAAGGTACCCGTGCCTGGGGCTATAGAAATGGTCCCCAGGTTTAGAGGACTATTGCTCCTTCAGAGGGTCTCGCCTTGGTTTCCACCATCCTCATCTTGTGGCTCACAACTGCCTGTAACTCTAGCCCTAGAAGATCTGATTGATGTCCTTATCTGGCTTCCATGGACACCACATTCACAAGTACACACACACACACACATACACACACACACACACACACAATATTAAAATTACAATTTTTTTAAAAAGAAAACACCTGTTCCCAGACCTTACACCTCCCCTCCCTCCAGAGTCTAGCTACACTCTCCTGCATGCCTCAGACAATAGATATGAATATGGCCTAAAACAACATTGTAAACTTAAGACATCATAAGGGTTTTTGTTTTTTTTTTTTGTTTTTTTGGTTTTTTTTTTTTTTCGGGGATGGGGGAACTTGGCTGCCTAGCTCTTGAGTGTGAACTCTGTAGATGATAATGCCATTTTGCAATGTCAAATGGTTAGACAAGGCTGGTCAGGGTGGCCTGGTGTTAGGGTCTTCTTACAGCAGATTTTTAAACCACCAATAGCCAAGACAGAGAATGATTGCCCAAAGTAAACATGCCAGGGGCAGAGTAGGGGTAAAGGTCAGTTTGCACTCCCTGTGTGCGTCTGTGTGGGTGTGAAAAGGTCGTCAGCCGTACGAGAAGGTCTGCTAACAATAGCTTTCTTTCTGGGGTTGAAAAAGGACTTTGGTCAGCTTATGTGACCGCACTTCTCCTGACTTCTTGTGGAGGCCTTAGCATCCATGCACTTATGTGTCCATGAATCTTGAAATCAGGCTCTAGAACAGATCTTTTAGCTGAAAAGGGTGGGCCTTCTGAGGAATTCAAACCAGAAGTAGAGAAGGCTCCCCAAAGGTCATTGTCAGCACCCAGATGTATAACCTCTTTTCTTGCTTTCTTTGGACTCCAATATCCCTGAAAAGTGCTGAGTTGAGCTTACTATTTTGGTAGGCATGCCTTGTGTGAGGATGTTGGCATCCTGTCTCTCATGGAGATCTGAGTTCCCTTTTATTCTGCATCACCACTGAAGAGACCCCCAAAGACGAATTCTGAAATAC